>JADLZN010007737.1:0-25313 GCA_018155175.1 Sinocyclocheilus anophthalmus | reverse complement strand
CGCTGATGACTGCTAGAGAATGCAGTGTTTACTGTTTAGTGTACTTGTTAGTGTGCGTGCCTCACAATGCCAGTGATTGGGATCTGAGGCCGACTCAGAGCACATCGGTTAGGACTGGAGGAAGAGCTTTGGAGGTGGAGCAATGAAGAGAGGGGCGTGTTTGTTTTGGACAGATCATTATATAGTCTCATGTATACTTCATCCCTGTTACAATTATGGTAGAAGTATAATTTCTACCACTAAAGATTGCTTTATAAATATTCTTTCTGATCAGTTTAATCTCCTTAGCATCCCAGATAGCTTAGAAGAACTCAATGTTACAATAGAAACTATTGACTCTCTCTTTTCCAGCACATTAGACTCCTTTGAAATTAGTTCAACGCTGTGGTACAATGAGCACACTTATGTATTTAGACCTATTTAATTAATTAATTTTAATGGATTATATATTGTTGCAATTTTCTGTTTACTGTATGACATTACATGTAAAAATGGACATAAATGTTCATTTCTGTTTGCATGTAACTGATTAAAATAAATGCTTAAATCTAGAGGATCTGACAGTCTAGAGGCTCGCATTCACAGCTGCATGAAGGACAGTTCTCAATTCAACTTGCAAGACGACACTGCTTGTGGCTGCCCAGCTAAAAACACCCAGGTGAAAAATAAATATATTTAAATTGTGCTTTTTCAGACATACTTACTATATTTAAATTATACTATACTAAGTGCATATTAAATGTATTATTTTGAAACAACTTTAAGTATATTAAGTGTATTTCAAGATATGTTTAAGTTTGATTTTAATCTATTTGTAATATATTTAATATATTGAAATTGTGTTAAATTGGAACCACTGAGTATATTTAGTGCAATTTAAGTGTATTTCTTAAAATACATTTAAAATGTCCTTTTAATACTTCATGAACTACAGTTAGAGTATATTTGAAGCATAGTTTTAATGTACTTCAAGTACATTTCAATTGTATTTCAGTTCATTGGAAATGCATTAGCATTACACTACTAGTATATTATAAAGCTGCTTTTTTCAGTATATACACACACGTACACACTTTGATATCTAGAAAACTTGAATGTATTATATATTGTTGTGTACATTACAAATATTCATAAAGTACACTAAAAAAGGACAACACCATTATATACTTTGGTGAAAAACAAAACATACTATTAAATGTATTAAAAATGCACTTGAAATACAAGTGTTTATACACGGTAAAAAATGCTGGGTTAAATTCAACCCAGTGCTGGGTAAAATAGGGACAAACCCAGCAATGGGGCGGTTTTGACACAGCGTTGGGAAAAATGTTTAACCCAACTTTGGTAGTAACAAACTGCTGGGTCAAACAACCAAATTGCTGGGTTTGTCCAGTGGGTTGTATTTAACCCAGAATTTTTTAGAGTGTAGTATATTTGTATTACTACAAACATACTCAAGTACATTTTAATACATTATAAAAAAACATTAAAAAAAACTGAAATGCTATGGCAGAGCTATTTTTCCATTTGTAGAACATTTCAGTTATGGCCTTACTGAAAAGTACAGAATTTTACATCAATGATTAAATAAAAATTACAATGCAATTTTCTGAAGAAAAAAAAGACATAAAAAAGACTGAAAAACAAAGTCCATGAGTGAATAGCTGTGTGTGTGCAAAGACTGAAGATGATAAAGTTCAAGCAACAGAATAGGGAGGGATGGAGGGGGTTTTGGAGGTGGACAAGGAGATGGTATGTACCTGGTCGGTAATATAGTCAAAAACCTTCCCAGTTTCAGATGTACTATATGCACTCATATAAGCAACCCTTCTTACAATTTAATCTTTGTTCTTATCTGTAATGAGAAGTATATATTAGAAAATAAAGGCGATAAGGTTGTCAAGCTTGAACAAATATAAACACCAATCAACGAACACTACCACAGTTGGCTAATCAGCTCAAGACAAAGTAATTGTATGTTCATAATCATGGTTTTTCAAAGATCATTAACCTCATTACAATGAAGCCAAATTGTTCAGGAAATCAGAAATAAAAAAACAAACAATTTCTTTTTTTTTTATAAATAAAAGAATGTTAATGTTGTACAAGTTATAATGACTAATTTAATTAATTAATTTTTTTCTGCCAATGCATGTGTCAAAAACACGACTGGCACAGACAAATAACGTTAATTAAATCTTACCTGAAGTCACAGTGAGGTTCCAAAACCCAGACGCCATACATGCTTGCAGAAGCTGCTAAAAATAAGAAAATACCGCTAACGTTATATTTTCTAATTAATTTCATAGTTCCCCCAAAACAATTTGAATTCTGTCATCACTCACCCTTAAGATGCTCCAAACCATCTAAGACTTTCATTCATCTTCAAAAGAAAAGCTGAGATATTTAAATAAAAATCTGAGAGATTTATGTCCCTCCGATGAAAGAAGATTCACCAAAGATGTTCACGTTTCAAAAAGTTGAAACGCAAAAAAACATCGCCAAAGTAAGCCATATGAATTGCGTGGTTTCCTCCAAGTGCCCTAAAGAGACACGATCGGCGACCGCTCTATATAATACTGTTTAAATTTAGACTTATATTCACATTCAAGAGACATTTGCACGCACATCATATTTTATATATGAAGCTCTCTGGGGTGAGCTCATTATCATACGAACCAATCAGAGCCGTTCAATGGCTCTGGAACCAATCAGGTTTAGTCAGTGTGTTGTTTGAATTTAAACACAAGTAAACGCAAGTTTTTTTTTGTTGTTATTTATTTTTTTTCATATATGATGTTGAAATCCTTGTGGGAATTTCAGAAATATATATTAGAAAATAAAGGCGTCAAGCTATTTATAAATAGCTAGCTTATTACAATTAATGTATCATGTAATGAACAACAGCCTAATCAACCAAAGTAGCATAACCTTTTAAGTAAAACTGAACAACATATTAAACAACATATTTTAAATATCGCAATGCTTAATAATAGTTGACAAACGTTTGTACATTGTAAATGTTAAAAATGTTTTTCAAAATATTGTACTTTTCCAAATATTAAAATTATAAATACATAAATATTTAAAATATAACCATGTGTAGGCCTACTGCAATATAAAGTACATTAAAAACCCACTAAAAGTGTAATCATTGTGTTATGTTCTTACACAAAGTAGACATAAAATATACTTTAAGTAAGGGTAACATAAGTATGTTTTCTGTAAATACACTAAAAAGTCACTAAAAGTATGCTTGTGTTTAGTATATCCCTTAAAAGTGCAACTAAAAATATATTTATTAACATAGTATTTCTACCATACTTTTTAGAAATATACTAATAGTGTGCTTGTGTTTAGCATACTCGTTAAAAGTGTAACTAAAAATATATTTATTAACATAGTATTTCTACTATACTTTTTAGAAATATACTAATAGTGTGCTTGTGTTTAGCATGTTAGTCAACACATCAATAAAAAACTTCTAATTTGACATTATTAAAAAGTGCACTTTTTTAAATGTGTACTTCAGTGTGAAACAGTCATGCAAGTGTGCTCTCTTTAAGTACACTCAAGTGACCTCTTATTTCATTTATATTATATTATCTGCAATTACAGTTTTTAAAAATTTACTGTTCAGATTTAAAGCACACTACAAGTGCACATTAAATACAATTAAGTCCACTTCTTTATCAAGGGATGCCTACTCGTTATCATGTAGTCAGCTAACATTAGAAAGACAAACAGGACTAGTCAACAAAATTTCTGCGATAATTAACTGTATGCCATGAATGCTGTTGACCAAGTCTGACTCTGGAGACTGTTTTTTTCCCCGTATTAATATCTTGTATGAAATGTTTCATTTTGTTACACTTTATATTTGATTTACAAATACAAAGCCATGTTGTATACCCATGTTGTACAAAACTAGCCATGTTTTACAGTATAGATACAGTATTCTGCTTTTCATAATTCAATACACCTTTCATCTCCTCACTTTCTTTCACTCTCTCCTCAGTGCTGTGTTCACATGGACGAATCTCTTGGTGGTGGTCGTGGAGCTTGAGGGGTCAGAACAGGAAGCCCTGGATCTTGTTGCTCTGGTGACCAACGTGGTTCTGGAAGAGCACTATCTCATAGTGGGGGTCGTTGTGGTGGTGGACCATGGAGTCATTCCTATCAACTCCAGAGGGGAGAAGCAGCGCATGCATGCTGACCAGCTGGACCCTATATATGTGGCCTACAACATGTGAGAATGTGTGACATGGAGGAGGAACCAGATGTCAGGAATATCTGCATATGCAAATTTACAAAGGAAGCATTAGGGGGAAGTTTGGACAGGCTTGCCTCTTCCTCCACAAACATGAAGAGTCCTTGATGGAGCTATGCAGTTTATTTTTATATCAAACTGTCAGAATACCTTGCAAATAAAACTCTGATTCAGTGGTCAGGGCAAATGACTTGATTTCATCTCCTGTTTTCTTGTGTGACACCCTTATGAGCTCAGTTTTTATTCAAGCACACTTGTCCTGCACATACGACACATGTGTGCTGAATGTTCCCTGTGTGTGAGAAGGACTGGCCCAAAAGGGCAGAGGAGTGCCTGATGTCAAAACAGGATCCAGATTGCAGGACTATGTCTTTGTAATTTCAAGGGCATGTGAAAATGTGTAATGCACTTCATTTCAATGCATTACTATCGCCAATGTTATAGCTGTAAAAAAAAAGTTCAAACCAATTTTTGTTTGGTTTGTTCTATTTTTACATCAACACACAAATCTTTGATAAATGTTTTATCTGGAGACCAAATGGCAATAAGGATAGATATAAGATGGAGAAATGGATATCTAAATCTTTGTTTGCAAGGAAGCAGTACTGAAGGTCTACAGGAATCAGGGTAATAACAGTGAATAGATGAAGAGTCTTATTCAGGTAACCAAGTCCCAATCTGAAAAATATTTCTGCTCAAATGTCCATTATTCACAGCATTTCAAGTTTGAACTATTTTTTACAGTATGACATCACCGTTCACAACTAGATTATCTTATATTCCTGCAGATGAATGTATGAAGGTGACATTTTTAGTCTCCTACATATTACTGATTGAAAAGAAAGTAGCCTTTTCCATCAATTCATTAAAACATGCCAAACAGATGGGATCGTTATTTCAGGAAAAAATGACCACTGCAGGTGAGGGCTTTTATCCTTCTTTTCATTACTTTGTTAAAGTGTGATATTTGCTTGTATTTTTCAGACACACTGTACACCGCACTGGCCAGCACTGTAAAGACCACTTTTAACAATGCTTGCTTTCTTTTATTGTGTTCATTACGTAAAGGACAGGCAGTGTGCCTGCTGTAATTATGTACAGAATTTGTGTAATAATTTATTACTGGGACACCAGAAAACTACAAATACTTTTGGCATGGTTTTGCAGTGGCATGGAGGAAACCAGATGCTGCTCAAATCGAAGTTTAATTTCACAAACAGTAAGGGGAACAATATGAGACACTATTCATGTAATATTTTATATTGCAATAGACTCAAAAAGTGGTTTTGCTGCAAGGATTGTAAAGTACATACAGCGTCTCTATTGCAGGATGGTTGTGTGACTGTTCAATTTTTGTCATTTAGTGAATATTTGGTTGAAACAGCTTTTGACTTCTGTTAATATTTCTTAATAAAACCCATGCTTTTAAATGATGGACATTGACATTTTGAATTCTTGTGTGACTTTTAATGCACATTTTGCAGACAGTTTTATCGAAAGAAACTTACATCGTGTTTAAGATAAACATGTTATTTAATTAAATCCTGGGAATTGAACCCATGACCTTGCCATTGCTAATGCCATGCTCTATTGTTAGCTACAAGAATATCCAGTATGGAATAATATAAATGTTGCATATAATAGTAAGCAAAAGGATAACCAGGTTCACAAGTATCAAAACATGAATACAAAGGTTTAAGAATTTCCAGCATGCATGTTAGCCGTGCTAAATAGGTACCAAAAAGATCCTAGTCGCCTCTACGGAACAGTAATTTCAAAAAATTTCAAGAGATGTATTCTTCTATTTTTTCTAAAAGCTTTGTTGCAATATCCAGTGCCCTTCTGGCATTATTAATGCTAAATTGCTTGTTTGGAATGTGAGGAAATTGGTGATAGTTCGGATATCGCGTTTTTTTGCCATCAACACCAAGTTCAGTCAGTTGCCTCACATAGTTTGGTAAAGAAGTCAACTGTGAGCTGAAATGGGACACCTGTTGAGCAAGGCTAGTTATTGAGCAGTTTTTAGGTTGATGGCCACTTCCCCTGTACATCGCTGCTATCAGGGCTTTTTCCACAACCTGATGCACTTTAAACAGACACCACTCTGAGCTTTCTCCTCCAGTGTCATTGTGAGCTGCTTTGATATCACATTGAGCCTGTTCATACCAGCGTTTTGCCTCCCCTCTGTTAGGCCTTGGAGTTTCTCTGCGGTATGACCAAAAGTTATAGTGCCTTCTAGAATAGTTCTGATAGAACCTCTCGCGTCCCCTCCTGTGACTTTGTGCCTCTGTGTTCCACGTATCATAGAAATCTTGAAAGTTTGTCCTGGTCTGTTGATGTGCTCTGTGCAGTTTCCCCTCATTGTAGTTCCTCAATTCTCTTTTGCAGGTATCTGAATGCATCTGCGGCAAGTGCTTCATTTCCAGGGTTCTTATCTGGATACCAGTGGAGGTAGAGACGTTTAAGAGCTTTTTGTTTTGTCCTCACTTGACATATTCCAGATTTCATTTAAACTTTGGTCAATTTCTCTTCTGATCTCTTCCAATGACTCAGGAAAATCTGTTTTAGGTGGAGGCCCAGATGTCAAAAGACTTTCTATATCTATGCAAGTGGACCCTTTTGAAGCAGTTGTCATCTTTTCCCTTTTAAATTGGTAAAGGTCAAGAGAGTTTACTTCAATGAAGTCATCGCTGCCAACTTGAATTTTATACCTGGCAGGAAACGGTCCTGTTTGTCCCAGTGAATCATCCACTCGCTCAATAATAATGGCGTAGAAATATTCACCAAATTCATCCTTGCTGAAGCCAACATAATCTCCACTTTCAAAGTTGTTGAGGAAGTTCATGTCAAGGCAGTCATGCCATTCTTCAGGTATATGACATCCAGGTTTCGGTAAGGAACCGTGTCCTTCCTCCTTGTGACCACTGTTATGAATGCCATGATTTGCTAAGGTTTTCTCAACATCTTCCATGTTATCACACAGCAAAAGTTGTCCAAGGACTAGAAGGCTTGAGGTGGTCAAACAGTTCTTTAGAAGAGCATTGATATCTTTAGTAAGACACATAATAACTTCATTTACTACTTTGAGGGCCCTGTCATCATTGTGTTTTATGTAGAAACTGCATCCATTTTGCTGTTTCTTCACATAAACATCTGTTTCAGCCTTACTACCCTCTAGTGGCTCATGGTTTAACAGAAGCTCAGTTTGAAGAGTTTTGCAACAGATGATTTTAACCTTAGAAAATATTTCTTCACACTTTTCTTCAGCTTCAGAATGTGAAACCCCACCGTTGCTCTCTTTTCTGATGAGACAGACTAGTCCATGAAGAAATTCATCGGAAGACAAGTGTTTGTCAAACCAGCCACTAAATTCACAGTCCCCTTCATAATCGCAATATTGGACACTTATTCCATCCAGGTTTTCAGAAATTGCATCTGAGAGAAATTTGGGGCGAACATGCTCTGGAAGGAACTGCAACAATGTTTGATGTTCATAGTGATCATTTCCAAGATGGCAGCAGTTTAATTTTTCCAGCAGTTTCGGATTGTTTTCCAAAGGACCCTCGAGTCTTGTGGCCTGGAAGATGGTGTCATTGAAAAACAAAGTGTTGGATTCATATAGTCTTCCATCTGTTGAAGGAAGATAAAGTGGGCTGTTTTGAAAAAGAGATTTGTTTTGTTCCTTTTTCAGCAGGCAAAATAGCTGTTGTACAACACGTTTCACAGTTTTCTGCTGATTTGCTTGAAGGCTGTCTTTGTCAGATCTATCTGAATAGATTTCTTGAAGAACAGTGATATATTGGTCAATGGTGGGCCTTTCCTCTACGCCAATCTTCTTGAAGAAGTCTTCAAATTTAATATAATTTAAGGGAATGCTGTACAAGTAAGGCCTAAACTCAAGAGCACAAAACAGCATAAGTACTGTCTGGCAAGCTTTCACAAGTATTGTGCCATTTTCCGCAAGGATAATGGGGAGGTCTGAGAACAGAGAGGCATCAAACTGTATTGACTGCAGGTATGCATATGATTTGATAAATACCTTGGTTCTTGTTTTCTGCAGTATGTATGTGTGGCACTGAGATTTACAGATGTTTTTTAGATTAGCAGCTAATTCTCCAGGTGGTGGAGTCTCCAAGGCTCCTGCATCCATCATTTTCATTAGGTGTTGTGGAGAGCAGTTTTCTAAGGGTATTATTGGCATAGATGTCCATATCAGAAATTGGTAATCACTGTCTCTGCCAATGAGTGATCCATTGATTGCAACAACCTCCCTCTCTTGAGCAAAGGCCTTGTGATAATCACAAAGGGTTTGATGAATTTGCACTGGGAAGATGAATTTAATGTTAGCAACTCTGCTCAGTAAATCAGGCTTTTTCTCATTACTCTTTGATAAAACAGTCTCAAACAGGAGTTGTGATCTTTTTTTGAGAACAGCTAAAGGAATGTTGCCTCTAGCTTCAGATTCAATTTGTTTTGCAAACTCAATGATTTCCTCATCAGACACTTCATGTTTCAATCCAAGGTCCTTTAAGCAAGAATATGCTTCAGTACATTTATCTTGGAAATTGTCCCAAAACGTTTCTGGCACAAATCTCTCTTTTGGAAGCATTGCCCTGTAAATGTGTACGTTGTCATCATAGAAGTATGAAGCCACCTGAAGAGAGCCATGGATGTCTCGAATAAATCTGACCTCTCTCAAGGCAGAGACAATCCTGTGATCCACTGATCCAAGTTCCACTAACAACCGCATGAAATCAAGAAGCTTGGCCTCTTTCATCTTGTGCACAGAAGGAAGAATGAACTGTACACAGAACTCCAAATCATTCAGAATCTGAAATTCTAGCTGTTCTGCCAATTCTAAGTTGAACCCGCAGTGCTTGAGGAAGATACTGTCACATCCATCGACATGGTACAAATTTGGAAAGTCATTCTGATGCTGAGAATCCAGAATGAATACCCTACTGTGTAAATCAATCCTTTCCCATTTTCCAGATATTGACTCAAAGAGGGGCAAGGACTTGAGCATTGACACATATTGACTCTTGTTATTGGAATTTCTGATCCCATGCTGTAAGAAGCACTGAAGATCTATACATTCATCTTTAGACAGCTCCTCAAACTGTGAATGTGGTACATGATAAACCTGTCCTAAAACACCACGGCTGTCTCCTGTTTGCAGGAGTTCTGGATACATATACTTGTGACCGAATTCAAAACTGAGATCAGAGAAAAAGACACGGTCTATTTTCATGAACCCCAGTTTTATGAGAATGGATGCTATTTTTCCATTTTTATACTGAATAACTTTTGATATGTTATTTATTGTTTGTAAGAAATGTGTGTTATTTTGACTGGGGCAGATTACCGGTAAGATAGGACTGTCGTCAAAGTGCTTTTTTATCTCACTGAATACATTCAGATTTTAATTTTGGTAGCTTTTCATTTGATCATCAAAGAAGCTCCATAAATTTTTCACCCATTTGATTGTCTCTTCCTCTGCTTTGTAGAGCTGGCATCTTTGATCAGGTAATGACTGCCTGAGCAGTTGTTCAAGTTCTGGTTTCAAATATGTTGCTGCTATATCAATTGTTAAGCCCTTAATAAACATTCCATCATACATAATTTGGTCATGATTTTCATTGACAAAAATATCTGCAAACACCTCCTGATGTCCTTGGAAAAGACTGCTAAATCTTGATATCAGCTTTGGGGATTTAGAGTCAAAGACTCTTAACATCTGATCTTCTGTGAGGAGAAGAGGCAACCCATTGAGGACATGGACATTTTCCTCATTGACATTTGTCAAGCAGAAGTTCAAAAGTTTTGAGCATCTTGTTTTGTCTTTGATCAAGGTCTGGTTGATGGGCAATGGCAAACTACCAGTTGTCTGGGAAGGATCATTCAGTGATCTTTGCTTCAAGAAATGAATCACTGTTGAAGCACTGATTTCTGCCACATTCACACCAGCTGCTTTAAAATGTGCTTTTATTTCATGCATTTTCAAAGAGTACGGTACTAATTTCATCCCAGTGTCATCTAAAATTTTGAAAATTCCATCATGGTCCTCAGTTGTAAAATATGGACAATTTTCTGAATGTGGTTTAGTTGCACTACACCAGGTAACTGTGTATTTTTGTATATTTGTATCTTGTAAAACATGTGATGACTCAACCGGAACAGCGTGTACTGTGGGTATGACAGGAAATTGTTTGATTGAGTTATAGACCTCAAGAATCATCTCATGCCAGACTTTGTCTACTTCTGGAGAAATGCATGGAAAGTATTTGAGGTAAGACTCAAGGAATTCAAGAGCTGTAGGTGTATCTTTCTTCATGTGTGACAGGAGTTCAGCATAGAGTGGTGAAATTATGTTTACTTTCAGCGACTGGTTCCACTCAGTCTTCAGACTATCACCATCCTCGTTCCATAAGTCTCTTCTAGAAGAATCAACTTCAAAATTTGCATTCACATGAACTGGTAAACCAGTTTGTCCAGGTAAGGACAAAGAACAAAATGCCATACCAGTAAATGTGTGGTTAAATGAGCTGCTCCAACATGCAGCCAGAGCGGCTTGAGGAACTTTGAAATAATCGTGTGTGTTTTTTCTCTCATGGATTTGATTTGAGAAGCCAAAGCACTCTGCAATGGCCCACTTGCTTTGTTTATTTCCAGATGAGATTTGCATGTCATAGATGGTTTTGCAGGGTTCTGCTGTTCCTGACATGAGGGATTCTTTAACGCGTCTATGAAAGTTTTCTTTTTTTACCATGCTCTCCTCTGTGTATATCTTTTCGATAAGGAAAGAATATTTTGGTTGTTTTCCATCTTCAGTAATCTCTGAAAACTGTATTTTTGTGATGTGTTTCAAGAAGAGAATTAGTCCTTCAGGATCTTCTGTTAAGGCATAGTAAAGTTCCTTCATGTCACTATCTGTGACTGTATGTCTTGATATTTCAGATTTTTCTGCCATTATCTCTGTCCTGAGAGGGAGCCTGAACATGGTTCCAGAATTGAGATCAAACATTTCTGGAAGAAAGGTATGATAAACATCCTCAAAAGACTTTTTAAATTCATCTTCCATTAAAAACATGCGACCTGGGGACTGTTTTGTTACACCTTCCATGTATTTTAAATTTGGATCAGAAATGCAGAGCCATTTGTCACCAGTCAGGATAGATGGACAATCTGTCAGATGATACACTGAATTGAAGCCAAGTCCATATTTCCCAGTTCTCCCTAAAGTGCCATGTTTTCCTCCTTCCCCCAGCTGCTGAATACCTTGCAAATCAGCGTCAGAAAATGTTCTGTTGTTGTACACACAAAGTGATGGGCCTTGAACCAGTTCCCATTTCTCTCCAAATATCTTTTCTGTCCTATGTTTTCTTTTGTCCCACACAAAGTGAATTTCTGTTGCCTCTGCATCATCAGCATTTTGAATTAACTCTTTCAGAATATCCTTTTTAGATGGATATGCATCAATTACATTTTTTATTCGGACAGTTAGTTTCTCGGTTTGTCCAAACTCTTTGGCATGAATGGAAAACCCACTGACAAAATTATTCTTCAGAGTATGGTGTCTTGTTGTCGTTACACCAAGATGACAGGCCACAGCCCGAGGTATCAGCTCATGGGAGAGCTTGACACCAGCTGAGACAGGCATCCATGGGCTGTCATTAAATCTCAGCTCTTTAGAAGATGTCAACACACCGCTCTCATCAGGTATGAGACAGTTTGTAAGCTTTTCTTCTTTGATGTTGTACAGCCCATCCATGAGTATTGCAACACAATTATGGAGGTCTGACATGGAAAGAGGATGAGATCCATATAAAGCCTTCATTTCCTCAAGTGCAGCAACAAATTGTTCTTTTGTGAATTGTTTTTTGATGCCAAGGCAGTCCCAGAGACTCTCAAAATTGGAGAAGATGACTGGAAGCACATAGAGATATGGTTTCTTTTCAAATTCTTCACTTCTAGCCACTGCCTTCACATCAACAAAGTGGTCCTCAATGAAAATGAATGGAAATGATTTAGCATGGCCAATAATTGGATTGGGATCTTTCTGTTCCAGCAAGTAATAGTTGAGGTATTTATAGCAAAATTGAGCAATGTTGAAGAGCGTCGTTTTTTCAAATTCATTGCAGTGTTGGTGTGTGTTTAACAGCTGTTGGAGCACTGTCTCAACTGGTGGATTTGTCTGTACTCTCAATTTTTGGAGAACTGAATCACAACCGTGCATTTGAAGGTTTGAATCATCAACTGTGAATTCTGTCATGCTTACTAAATTGCGACAACTGTCCATGTACACTTCAGAGGGTTTTTTAAGAACAGTGTTGTTTTTGTTTTGATGATCTAATGGAGCTAAGGCGGGAAGGAATGGTATTTGAGAGAGTGTGAGCCAGTGCAGAGAATTCACATCTTCTGAGGAGTCTTTCATTGACTGCATGAGATACTGAAGACATTTACGAAATTTTGATTTATCCTGTTTCCAAACACTGGATATCTTTCCTGCTCTTTCTATGACGTCTTCTAAAGGGAGGTGGTCACTCAGCATTCCCAAATCGGAAAGTCGTTGAATTACTTTTGGTGAGAGAAAGTTATTTGCAGTTCCTTCAAGAAAGTGTCCCTCCTCAAGTTCATACAAAAAAGCTACCTTGCCAGAAGGATTCACAAGTCGCTTGATATATTGAAGCTTCTCACATTCCTGTGTTGGAATGCAAGGGTAACTTTTCAGCAGGTCATCAACATCAGGATCATTCAAGTTGATGGCATTCAGAACAAGCAAATTTCTGTTATGTGTGTCCAGAGCACTCAAGTTCTTTAACACAGTGCTGTAAAACTCAGGCCAGTTGATTGTTTTCTGTTTGATAATTTCCTTAAATCCACAATAATTGAAACTGTCTCTTACCCATGTTGGGAGAGAAACAACATAAGAAGCTCCTAAGCTCAAGAACACTTTCATGGCAATGTCTCCAACTGCTTGGTTCTTCTCAATTTTTGGATTCAGAAATCTTGCCTTGTCCATAGAACACCAATTATGTCCATTGCTAAAAATATCCAGAGATTTACCATTGCCAATCTGTGCAACTGCTGAGTAGAAAGACTCAACCAGGGGTAAAAATGTTTTGCTTACTCTCTCTGTGTTAGGCCAGAATGTGTAGAACGGATAGTTCTGGATATGTCCATTTTGGGCCATTTTCTTTAGCTCAAGCAGCGTTGTGATGTAAGCAGAAGTTACAGCATCTTTAATTAAAGCTTTGTTCCACTTAGACTTCACTCCTTTTCCCCATAGGTTTTTTCTATTTGATGTGACTGCGAAAGTCCCATTGACATGAACTGGAAGACCTGTCTCAATTGAGAGAGGAAGAAAACAAAAAGCCTGGCCAATGAGGCTTTCATCAGGGTTCCATGTTTTAGTTTTTGCCTCTCTATGCAAAGGTACAGCTACACCTCCAATTGGATAAGAAAACACATGCTCTTGATCAGTTTTTTTCTGGAACATTTGCAAAGAATCCTCTGTTCCATAACACGAGTACAAAAGCCAGTACTGTGTGAGGGACCTCTCCGAGTGCTCTTGAACTATTTTAATGATGTGTGCTCTGTTGACATCAATAATGTTGTCGCATGCGATATCAGTATTTCTTAAAGTGCACTTCATCTCTTGGAGAGGTGTATCATTCGAGACAGTGAATGAATTAAAGACTTCTCTGGATATTTTGAGAGGTGTCTGAATCTGATCATCCTGTGGAGGAGTTGATGCATTTTCAGGGACAATTTGAAGGGACAAAGATGTAATTTTCTTCAGAAATAGTAGGTGAGTTTCTGAGTTGTCAGTCAAATTATTTTTAAAACACTGAATGCGTTCTTTGTCATATACCTTTGAACTTATCTCTGACTTGTTTGCCTCCTCCAGAGTGCGAAATGGTAATTTTATCAAGGTGCCGTTGTAAGCTTTCTTGCTGTTTTGGGCTGACAGATCACAATCAAAAATGCCTTCATGAGATTTAAACTGTCCAGGAAACCTTTTGTACAGCCGTTCCTGGAATGGGTTGAGTTTAATTCCTGGGTTTCCTTTGCTGAGTATGTGCTTTTCCAAATGGGTGACATTTGGATCAAGTATGAGAAGGGTGTTCCCACTCAAAATTGAAGGAATATCACTCACATGGTAAACAGAATTAAATCCAAGCCCAAACTTTCCAATCATATCAACTTTGTTTTGTTTTGATGCTGATCCCACTTTGACAATGTTTCTCCAGTCTTCTTCTGAAAAGAGCTCATTGTTGAAGATCCAAAGGCATGGCCCATTGCAGAGGGCCATTCTATCATCAAAGAGGGTTTCAGGGGGGTCTCTGTGTTTTCGGAAGTCAAGGAGGAATTTACACATGGTTGCCCCAGCATCCTCAGCATTTTGTAGGAGTTCTTTGAAAATGTCACTTTCTTCATCATACTCTTTGAGAATGTTTTTAATTCTTTGAGTAATTGGTTCAGATTGACCACATTGTTCTATACCAAAGGATGCTTGCTCTGCTTGTATGAACTGTGGTTTTAAGATAAGAGTACTTAAGAATGGAACTTTCAACCATTTTGCAGTGAGGGGTAGAACTTCCTCATGAATGACATAGAATTCCTCATTGTCCTGTTTAAGGTCTTCTAGTGCTTCAGCACTTATGTCACAGAATACTGTTTTGGATAAAGATTGCAGAGTAAAGTTTTGGTTTTGTGCCATGACAGGCACAGGTGTACTGTCCTTTAAACACTTCTCATTTTTTCGCATCCAGTCAAGAATGGCAATTGTCACTCTAAGTTCTGTCGAGTCTCCATGAGGAGGACACCTGCGGTCAATTCTGTGTTTTATGTCATGTAGCATGTCTTCAATTTCCTCATCAGACAGCGTTTTCTTCACACCAAATTGCATTAGCAGGTTTTCATATTGCAAAAACTCTTCAGGCACTTTCTTGATGTAAGGGCTTAGATTCAATTCAGGTGGATAGGTTAAAACTATATCTCCTGGACAGAAAAACTCACTTTTATTCCAGATCCAGGGAATGCATTTTGTGTCCTTTAAATCTCTGAAATTTGTCATGTTGTCCTGCATGAATTTATACATACTGTGTAGCTCGGTTTTAAATTGAAAATCTGAATTTGGGTTGACCATTGATCTCAGTGCAGAAAGGTTCTCTAAGACTTTTTCAGCAGGAGGGGGGTCATTAAGTCCAAGATGGTTGCAGACATGTCCTGTTAGCTTAGATGTAAGGGGCATTACATATCCAACAATTGAAGAATACTTTAAATCCCTAACTTCAACTGGCTGGTAGAAACCTATAGAAACTTCTCTTCCTTTCAAGAACTTTGGATTTTCACAAGGCACCCACTGCCTTTGCATCATCTCTTCTATCTGCATCTTAGTGAATTTTGAAAGGAAATCATTCTCATTCAGTACTCGAACAAGAGTATTTGCTTTTTTTAATGCTTTATCTGGTGAGTGAACACAAAGCTTTTCAATACAATTTATGACTTGGAGTATGTTTGCTGTTGATATTTCTTTTTGCTCTGTCTTTAAGTCAAGGCGTTGCAAACTCTGAAGCATTTCCTGGGTCTTTGTGTAAATAGGTGGAGGAAAGAAATCTGTTTCGAAAAGGTCCTGGAATGTCTTGTTTCTTGGATCAAAAACATTTGAGGCTTGTTTGTGTTCCCCCTGAGTTGTCTCGATAAAACTCAGACTTTTTGTTTTTGTGAGCAGCTGCTCACTGTGTGAGAATAGAATGCTACCATTACTCAGTATCCAGGTCATTATTGTCTGTTCCTCACCATTTTTGCAAGAGCCTGTCTTAATGCAGTCAACCAAATGAACAGCCACCTCAGCTGGATCCAAAATGTTAATTTCCAGAAGAGTCAAAAGTCTGCGATCAGGTTCATTTGTACACTTTACAATGATGTAAGGCATTGGCAGATCATTCGGAATGACTGGATTGGTGGATGAAAAAACTGCTTGTTTTGATTTAACCGCAACATATTTCCCAGACATTATTCTGAAGATTGGCAACGTGGAAAGTAGGTCCTGTTCAGCAATTGAGAGAGAATCCAAGGAAGAGAGGTAATCTTTCAACGCATCTATTTCATGTGATGAAGCAGAGGCAATGGATTTGATGACCTGGTCTCTGTTTGAGTTTACAAAGACTTGAAGAACATTTCTTGGTGAAGCTGGAAGAACATAACTCTCAATGTCATGATGTCTAAGACACTCATCTCTTTTTATGACTGTACATCCCACCATTTTTAACACTTTCTGAACATTATCTGACAAGTTGGGCCCTGTGCTACTCTGAAAGATCAAAGTTGTTTTACTCTGCAACCTTGCTAACAATATAGAATTGCCTGAACTCCACAGTGGCTCCAGTGGTATTAAAGGCATGTCAATAAAGCTGCTTAAGTCATTCCATTCAGTGCTTAGAAACTTCCAGAATTCAACCAGCCAGCTCTTTGTAGGATGATGATCTTCTGCTGTTTCCCATGTCACATGACCTTGGGTAATTTTCCAGTCCATGGGTAAGTGCTTCTTCATGAGTGTAACAACATGTTGTGCATCCAAATTGATTATGTTGTATATGCCTGAAACACACACACACAAACATTAATTTGAAACATTAATTTCATATTATTATAAGCATTCCTGATATAAGATATAAAACAATGTTTTTACTCCTTGTTGCTAGTTTCCTTAGTTGCATAGTGCAAAAATGGCTCAGATCGTTGGGTAAAAACCTTTCTTTACAAAATGGCAGCAATGTTCTAAACAAACAAGGAAAAAAAACAGATTATTACTACTTTGACAACACAATATAAAGACACTAAATAATTCAAGTAGGAAAGAGATTATGTCAACCCTTACCTTGGAAACCTCTCATTGTCAATCAAAACAGTGTTCTGCACTCCATTGCCAAATGAAGTAAAGGTTCCATCACTGAGAGGCAGAAGCTTAAGTCCTTGTAACTCTGTGTACTTTTCATCACTGAGAGCAAATTCAAGAAGAGAGTATTTGTCATCTTTACTGAGATTTTCAGCCTCACTTCTGTGAAGGACATCTCTAACATAAGATCGAGTCACCCATGTCAAGGTGTCACTTTCAGGGAAGACCTCTTGAACATCTTTCAAAACATGTTCTGGGACTGTGACCAGGTTCTCTCCTTCAGCAATCAATAATATTGACACAGCAGACATTGTGTCACTACGTATATTGTTTACTGGAAAAACTGCGTCTGAGGCAGACACCCAGATTTGCTCATCATCAGCAAGGTGAAATATCTTGTATTCAAATAGACCTTTCAGAGTATCTATTGCAACTTCATGCCATCTCTCTTTATGTACAGTCTTCGATAGGTCAGGCCAAATATTGTACACAGTGGGGGAAGGCAGGGCTGAGTTTCCTGATAACTGAATAGCATCTAGAATCATCTTGAGATATACATGGGGAAGAATCTCTCTTGTGAGCAGCTCATTCCACAATGCAGACTCATCATTCTTCTGATCCTCCTCTTGCCACTTGATGAACCTCCGATTGTCTGTCAGGTCAAAGCAAGCATTGATGTGAATGGGAAGTCCGGTTTTGTTTGGTTCATTATTTGGAAGTGGCAGAAAGCAACATAACCGCCCATTGCAAAGTGATCTGTCTTCATCTAATCGAAATGCTGCATCAGCTTGAGGGTAGAAGCTCAGCTTACTAGCTAGAGAGTCAATCTCTGGTATATATCCCTGTTTAAGAAGGCAAGTTGTCACAAGCCACTGGGACTTTGTTTCTTCCATTTGCTGGGAAATCTGTGATACTGTTTTAAAACGTGTTTTTCTGTCAAACGATTCCTGCTTGATATGAGAAAGGTCAGTAAAAAAGTGATTTGACTCTGAAACTTTCAGCCTATTGTTGCAGAGGCCATTGGTGTCAATATGCAGTAAAGTAATAGATGACACATTTCTCAGAAAAAGAAGACTGATGTCTGCATCAGCAATGAAACTGTCAAAGAGCTGGGTAACTTTTGTGGTGTTATATAGGTTATCGGAGATCTCAGAAGCCTCATTACGCAGAGGAAAGCGGAAGAGCGTTCCTTTGAAGTATTGCTCCTCGCTGATGACCTTCTCCCAGGTACAACTTTTGACTTGACTGACAATATTTTGAAAGGGCTGAAACTGATCTCTCAAGTTCAAAAGGGTATCTCTGTCCTCTTCGTCATTCAAAGACCATCGATAGCCTTCTTCATCCTCTCCAAACATCATCTTTTGGGGATCAAAAATGGCTAGGTGTTCAGAACTGAAGATGCATGGCAAGTCTGTAAAAAAACAATAATCCATTTTAATATTGTTAACATCACTAGTGTTGTGCTAAATCCTGTGTCAGAATCTGACATCCAAAGTACCCTGAAATGCAGTTATTTGTTAAAACTGATGTTGCTGTCCATCAGGTCAATGCAACCAGATTGATGATTGTTATAATACACTATAATTAGGGATACACCAATCGTAGTCAATACAAATAAGGCGATATTACATTTATTTTTATCTTGAAATCAGTGCAACATTTTAATTAACAGTTTAGGGATTGGCTAAATACTATATCTAAGAGTGTTATTAAATCTGTTATTTTTAGTGTTACGTATTTAAAGATTAACTTGGATGATGAGTGTTAGCTGATGAACAAAAATGGGAAATGACCATGCACAATTAAATGTCCAATATCGCATTTTACTATTAATAATAGACTGACCTTCAAAAAAGATGACTGTAATCTGTAACATAGTTTATTTCTGTTGTGATAACTGCAATAATAATTTTGCAAAACATATCAATCGGTTAACTCTAGTCCGATCCGATCCAAGATGGCGGTGCATGCACACGCTGCGGCTTCTCTCTCTCCCGACAGAACGGTGTTTTCGTGTTTTTTATCTTGTGAGTCGCAGTGTTTTTGTACGTATTCGTTGCGTCTATCTGTCTCTAAGCACGCATACAGTCGTGAGTTTCTGCTCGATGTAGGTAGAACCACATTTTTAGAGCTAAACTCCGCGCACGCCGAAGAGCTGCAGGACCCCGGTCTGCTCCGGAGGCCTACACCATCACCGACCCCCACTGCTGCACCTCGCCCACAGCGGAGGCGCCACAAGTGGCGCGAGAGGAAGCAGAAGAGGGGTAAGCGCAGAGGTATCCGGGCTAGGCTAGCGGCTAACCCACACAAGCCAGCTATCCCCACCATCGTACTGGCTAACGTACGCTCTTTGGATAATAAACTGGACTTTATCTGACTACTACGCTCAACTCAGAGGACTGTAAGAGACTGTTGTGTTTTTGTGTTCATGGAAACATGGCTCAACAAGAGTGTTCCGGACTCCGCTATTCATCTCGATCAGCTGACATGCTATCGAGCGGACAGAGCTCGCGTCGAGGGAGGTAAGACCCGCGGCGGTGGGCTTTGTGTTTACATCAATGATGCAAATGATACATCGTGGCACGCGATGCTGTTGTGGTCTGCAAACAATGCTCACCCCTGGGGGAGTTTATGATTATTAAGTGCCGGCAGTTCTATCTACCGAGGGAATATACAGCCATACTGCTTGTTGCTGTATACATCCCTCCCAGCTCCAACAACAACAACAGGAGTGAGGCACTGAATGAACTGTACCAGCACATCAGTGAGCAGCAGACAGCCCACCCTGATGCTTTTCTCATCTTGGCTGGGGATTTCAATCATGCAGACCTAAAGAGTGTGTTCCCAAAAATACACCAACACATAGACTTTCCAACACGGGAAACAACACTCTAGACTTTGTTTACACCACCCGGAGAGGAGCTTACAAGGCCCTCCCCCTCCCCCACTTCGGTGCCTCAGACCACATCACTATCATGCTATTGCCTGCATACAGACCGCTTGTTAAAGTCACCAAACCAGTTCACAAACAGATACAAGTGTGGCTGGAAGGATCGCCAGAGGCTCTTCAAGACTGTTTTAACGCCACTGACTGGAATATGTTTAACCAGGCTGCCACATACAATAACACCACAGACCTCCAGACTGTCACTGCCTACATCACCAAGTGCATTGATGATGTAACGGACACAAAGACCATCACTGTCCGGGCCAACCAGAAGCCATGGCTGACAGGGGAGATCTACAGTCTCCTGAAGACAGCTAGGGTCAACCTATCCCGCGGCATCAGAGAGGCTAAGAGACAGTATTCCTGGAGGATAGCCCATCGTTTCAGCGACGGCAGAGACACTCAGAGCCTGTGGCAGGGGATACAGACCATTACGGACTACAAGCCCCCACCGCGGACCTGTGACAGCAACATCTCCCTGCTGAACGAACTGAACGCCTTCTTTGCTCGCTTTGAGGCACAAAACAGCACCACTGCACAGAAGACTCCACCTCCTCCCGGCGACCAGGTGATGACGGACAGTGTGAGGAGATCCCTCAGCAGGATCAACGCACACAAAGCTCCGGGTCGTGACAACATTCCTGGGCGTGTACTGAGAGACTGTGCAGTGGAACTCACTGATGTCTTCACAGACATTTTCAACATCTCGCTAAGTCAGGCTGTTGTCCCCACATGCTTCAAAGCTACCACCATCATTCCAGTCCCAAAGAAGTCGTCTCCATCCTGCTTCAATGACTACCGTCCAGTTGCACTTACACCTATCCTCATGAAGTGCTTTGAACGACTAGTCATGCACAACATCAAATCTGCCCTCCCCCCATCCCTGGACCCCTTCTAGTCCAACCGCTGTCCAGAATGCTGTTCATAGACTTCAGTTCAGCATTCAACACAATCATCCCTCAACAGCTCATTCACAAACTGGTCCAGCTGGGGCTCAACACTTCGCTGTGCAACTGGCTGTTGGACTTTCTGACTGGGAGACCTCAGGCAGTACGTGTCGGCAGCAACACATCCAGCACCATTACATTGAACACTGGGGCCCCCCAAGGATGTGTGCTGAGCCCCCCTCCTCTTCACTCTGCTGACACACGACTGCACACTGTCACACAACTCCAACCTCTTCATTAAGTTTGCGGATGACACGACTGTAGTGGGTCTCATTAGCAACACAGATGAGACAAACTACAGGAGCGAGGTGAGCCGCCTGGCCGGGTGGTGCAGTGAAAATAATCTCTCTCTGAATGTGGAGAAGACGAAGGAGATTGTTGTTGACTTCAGGAGAGTGCGCACTCAGCATGTTCCTCTGACCGTCAATGGTGTGACTGTTGAGAGAGTGAGCAGCACCAAGTTCCTGGTTGTGCACATCACAGAGGACCTCTCCTGGACTGACAACACCTCAGCACTGGCCAAGAAAGCACAGCAGTGTCTCTACTTCTTCCGCAAACTAAGAAGAGCCAGAGCCCCGGCCCCCATCATGTGCACCTTCTACAAAGGCACCATCGAGAGCATTCTGACGAGCTGCATCACTGTGTGGTATGGCGCCTGCAACGCATCCTGCCGCAAGACACTTCAACGCATAGTGAGAGGCAGCTGAGAAGATCGTTGGTGCCTCTCTCCCCTCCCTCCAAGACATTTACAACACCCGTCTCACCCACAAAGCCCTCTGCATTGCAGGTGATCCCACCCACCCAACACGCCCCCCACGCTTTTTTCCTTCAGTGGAGAAGTACATTTCATCCATCAGGCTGTCAGGAACTAACTTCCCCTCCCCGGAACCTTTCCCCAACCCCCCCCCCCCCCCTTCTTTTGCCCATGCACCTCTTTGCTCTACTCTCGTTATATCTTCACAGTTGTTTATATCACTGGTTTGCACTATAACTGCATGTGCCTTATGCCACTTTTTCTCTTTTTTTACAATGTCCTTATTTGTATATTGTATAGGTTGTATTTTATATATATTTAAACTGTATTTATCTGTATTATGTCTACTGTTAGTGTTAAGTGTTAACTGTATGCACCAAGGGTCTGAGAGGAATGCAATTTCAATTCTCTGTATGTACGTGCTGTACATGTGGAAGAATTGACAATAAAGCAGACTTGACTTTGACATATAGCCTACCCTCTGACAATTTAACAGCATAGCATTTAATTAATTATTAAAATATTACTGTGAACACATCATTCTGTCAGGCTAATTTGTTAGTATGCTAACCATTATAGAAAGCTATAGATACAAAAAAAGAACATTTGGTTTAATCATTATTAGCTTAGATTACATAATGTCATATATATTTTAAAAAACATTGACTGACATATGCAATGTTGACACTACATAAATCAACAAGCAATATTGTAGGATTTAATTAGCAGGCAGTAGAATATGCCAAAAATATGAGCCAGTCTGGTAATGTAGCATATTTTACCTGTAATATGATAAACAGAGTTGAAACCGATCCCAAATCTCCCAACTTTCGTTGGGTCATCCTGCTTGATGCTTCTGCCAACTCTTTGAATACCCTCCCAGTCTTCCTCTGTAAAGGCTGCATCATTGAAGGCATAGAGAGCAGGTCCTGCCAGATCAAAGTTATAAATGGCTGATCATACAAAAGTAATCAAACAAAAAACGTTAGTCTTTTGCATAGAAGAGTAAAGGATTTCAGTACTAGTCCTAGCAGACAAAAATGAAACATGTCTCCCATACATGTACTCTGTGCCCTTATTTGGAGCCTATTTTTTTGGACTAAACATTGATTTTGACCTAGTTTTGGATATCTACAGCTTGTGATACAACCATGGAGACTGGTGCTTTTCAAAAGGGTTTGAAGCACAGATATCAGTTATTAATGGCAAAATGTGTCTAAAAGTTTGATTTAGTATAAAAAGTACTCTAAATTTCAGAACTCAAAATTTTACAAAACAGATGATAAGCTGCAAAACTCCTGAAATCTTCATAGTTGTGGCATATGATACAGCAAAGAAGGATGGGTATGCAAACAAATGTAAAGCCCTACAGGATAAAATCCTTTGTTGCAGGCTCTAAAATCATTTTGAGTCTAATGTGACCACCCATTGAATCTGTTCCTAGTGTTTACAACACAAATACCTTGATACTTTCCAAGCTCTTCAGTCCACAGGCTGTGAGTCCCATAATGTCTCTCATCATGAATAAACACCACAGTTGAAGCTCCTGCATCATCTGCATTCTGTATCAGCTCCTGATATTTTATAGAATAATTATTATTGACTGAGGAGATATAAGATGCATACCATTTTGATGCACAATTGACCCTTCACAAACCCCCCCCCCCCCCCTCCTTAGTTACTGTTGCTATGCCCTAAAAAGCCATATGTCGCTCTCACACTATGAGGAAGTATTGGTATAACTGTCTTTTTTAATGTGTATTGTACTGGTTTGTATTGTGTGTTTCTTGCTAATAGACCTTGAGTCTGGAAATAAAGTAGAATGAATTAATTCATGTCTACACATCATGCTCTCACACAGTGAAAAATACATAGCAGAGCAAAGAGGAAACTGATAACACGCTCACAGACAAGACAGAGCAGGTTACTTTAGGTATGCAACATGGTCTCAGCTTTCAAATTTTGTCATTTTTTTTAAAGAAATAAAAATTAAAAAAAATCAAGCGTAGCGTTAGTTCTGGCAGGTCACGTTAGTCAAGCTCGCATCAGCTGACCTTCAGCTGATCCCCATCTACCCATGGGAATATGTCACCTATCTAAGCATTCATATATAAGGTCCCTCAGTATTATCAGCAGTTTTCGCATTGCTCAATAGCTAATTACCCTCCTCCATCCCCAGCTCCTCTTCTGTCAGTCAGGATTCAGCCTTCTGGTTCTAATTCTAAAATGTGTACATAAAATGATTGAACTTTAACAATATCTGCAATACATTTATGTTAGTTCTGTTCTGTTACCCTGGGGGGTTATTGCAGCTCTTCCTGCTCTCATCCATGCTAGGCTGCATGGAGGCGCAGGGAGTTCTTGCCCAGAACAGAACCATACCACCAATCCAAACTGTATGCTAATTGTCAATCATCTTTGACGATAGTGGTCCTGACAGAGCCTTATGTGGCTCTTTATTGTGCCGTGCCAGATCCTGTATCCTCTCAGTTTTATGCCGAGTTCACACTGCACTATTTTCAAAGATGTCGCATCACTGTTGTTTTCACACTGAACGACTATCTGGGGTAGCGTTCAGTTGTTGCTGTGTTCACACTGCATGATGGAACGACGACAGGAGGTTACACACTGCATGACTTTACAATAGGAAGATTCGCCGACAGCTCTGTCTGGTGCAGGGTTGCCAGGTTTTCGCTACAAAACCCGCCCAATTGCTACTCAAAACTAGCCTGAAAATAGCCCAATTGCTTTCGAGGGGGTCCCCCAGTAAAAATCGCATTCGGGGGGTAAAATAATTTTTTCTTAGCGGGGTTCTCCTGGTACAATTCACATTCCAGGGCCTAAATATTACGTTATTGGGGTAGCTTCAGATTAATTTGCGGATTTGGCAACACTGGTCCACAAACAACGTTTCATATACAGTAACTCCTCCCCGAATTTCCCGCTGCCCTGTATCTTGGTCTCTCATTGGCTGTAGGTCAGACTCATCGCCGATGTAGTTTTCAGTCAGATCTCATTTCACACATTGTGATTGTGAATCGCCGACAGCTCCAGATATTTAGCATGCCAAATATTTCACCGGCGTCTGCGATTCCCTAAGATCGCGTCTTTGATAATTCACACTGTGTGATTGTCACTCGTGTGAACGAGCACCGATTTGCCTCTGATTATTGGGCAATTGTCGGCGATTTCGCAAAACCTGTCAGCGAGTGAAAAATCGTGCAAAAATCTTGATTGTGAACTCACTAGGGTTGCCAACCGTTCCATATAATACGGAATCGTCCTGTATTTAAGGCATCAGAGAAGCGTTCCGTATGAAAGCTATACGGAACACAGTTTATCCCGTATTTAAAGGCACAATATGTAATTTTCGCCGCTAGAGGGCGCGTATTCAAAATAAACAAATAGACAAGGGCATAGTTTGATGACGTCGTGACTGAGTGTGGAATCATGGGAGTTGTAGTCTTCATCCCCACAGCCGATGCAATCCA
>JADLZN010007736.1:0-53421 GCA_018155175.1 Sinocyclocheilus anophthalmus | reverse complement strand
AAAAGAGACACCCGGGCCGGGTCCCTGCGTTCTTACGCACTGCCCCGCTGCGGGTATGCCTGTAGTTCCGTTGACGCCACTAGCGCGGTGTCTGGGAGCCTGGTTTGAGCTACCCAGCCCGTCTCGATGGCGCCTTCGAACCGTCAGGCTCGGCTATGCTCAGGCATCTTCGGGTGCATCTGTCCCCGAGACTGGTTTGTGTCAGCGGTCGACTTGAAGGACGCGTACTTCATGTGTCGACCCTTCCGCACCCCAGACCATTGCTGCAGTTCACATCCAAAGGACGAGCATATCAGTACGAGATCCTGCCCTCCGGGCTGTCCCTGTTGCCCCATGTCTTCACGCAAGTTGCGGAGGTACCCCTTGTTCCCTTGAGAGAACAGAGCATTCGGATTCTCAACTACCTCGACGAAGCAGTCTCAGGATCAGTTGTGCGAACACAGGGATTTGGTGCTCTCACACCTCAGCCTGTTGGGCCTTCGGGTCAACTGGGAAAAGAGCAAACTCTCCCCGACGCAGAGGATCTCTTTTCCCGGTATGGAGTGAACTCGGTAAGAGCAGGATGGCGGTCCCACTGAAACAGTTTAAGAGGTTCCTGGGGCATATGGCAGCTGCAGCGGTAGTTACGCCGCTGGGGCTGCTTCATATGAGAACGCTGCAGCACTGGCTCCATGGCCGAGTCCCGAGGTGGGCGTGGCAATGCGGCACTTTCCGGGTCCAAGTTACACCGACCTACCTCCAAATCTTCACCCCGTGGTCAGACCTTGTGTTCCTCCGGGCAGGAGTGCCCCTGGAGCAGGTCTCCAGGCATTCTGTGGTTTGCACGGATGCCTCAACCACCGGCTGGGGGGCCACGTACAACGGGCTTGCAGTGTCAGGGGTTTGGACGGGGCCCCAACTGCACTGGCTGCCTCGAGTTGCTGGCAGTGCACCTTGCCTGGGGCCATCTCAAAGGCGCTTACGAGGCAAGCATGTACTGGTCCGTACGGACAATACTGCGACCGTTGTGTACATCAACCACCAAGGCGGTCTACGCTCCTAGCGCATGTCGCAGCTCACCCGCCATCTCCTTCTTTGGAGTCAGAAGCATCTGAGGTCGCTTCGTGCTGTTCACATTCCTGGGCTGCTCAACCAGGCAGCCGACGAGCTGTCCCGAGCTGCGCTCCCGGGAGAATGGCGACTCCATCACCAGATGGTCCAGCTGGTTTGGGGACGTTTCGTAGCCGCTGAGGTAGACCTGTTTGCCTCTGCAGAAACCTCTCACTGCCAGTTGTTCTTCGCCCTGTCCGAGGGAACACTCGGCACGGACGCATTGGCACACAGCTGGCTGCGGGGCCTTCGCAAGTATGCATTTCCCCCAGTGAGCCTTCTGGCACAGTTGCTGTGCAAGGGTAGGGAGGACGAGGAGCAGGTCCTGCTTGTGGCGCTGTATTGGCCTACTCGGACCTGGTTCCCCGAGCTAGTGTTCCTCGCGACAGCCCCTCCTTGGCCGATTCCTCTGAGGAAGGATTTACTGACTCAGAGACGGGGCACCCTTTGGCACCCGCGTCCAGACCTCTGGAAACTTCATGTCTGGTCCCTGGATGGGACGCTGAGGTTCTAGGTGACCTACCCCAAGAAGTAGTTTACACGATCACTTCGGTGAGAGCACCATCTACGAGACACGCCTATGCTTTTAAGTGGAACCTGTTCGTTGAGTGGTGTTCTTCTCGCTGAGAAGACCCCCGAAGATGCCCGATCGTAGTTGTGCTGTCCTTTTTACAGCAAGGGCTGGAGCGAAGGCTGTCTCCCTCCACCCTGAAAGTTTATGTCACTGCAATTGCTGCTAACCACGACCCCGTAGAGGGAAGTCGCTGGGGAAGCATGACCTGGTTATCAGGTTCCTTAGGGTGGCGAGAAGGCTAAATCCTCCACTGCCCCCTTCTATACCCTCTTGGGACCTGAGTCTGTTGCTCACGGCACTACAGCAGGGCCCAGTTGAGCCTTTGCAGACAGTCGAGCTGAAATTTCTATCAATGAAAACTCTGCTCCTCCTTGCACTGGCCTCCATCAAGAGGGTAGGGACCTGCATGCATTTTCGGTCGACAATTCGTGCCTAGAGTTTGGGCCGGCTGATTCCAGGTAACCCTGAGGCCCCGGCCCGGCTATGTGCCCAAGGTTCCCGCTACTCCCTTCAGGGATCAGGTGGTGAACCTCCAAGCGCTGCCCTCGGAGGAAGCAGACCCAGCCCTAGCTTTGCTCTGTCCCATCCGAGCCTTAAGGTGCTACGTTGACCGGACACAAAGCTTTAGGACCTCAGATCAGCTCTTTGTCTGTTACGGAGGCCGTCAGAAGGGGAATGCCGTCTCAAAGCATAGGATGGCCCACTGGATAGTGGATGCCATCACCTTGGCTTATCGGGCACAGGGTGTGCCCTGCCTTTTCAGGTTGCGAGCTCACTCAACTAGAGTTGTTGCATCCTCCTGGGTGCTGGCTCTTGGCGCCTCGCTGACAGATATCTGTAGGGCTGCGGGCTGGGCTACCCCTAACACATTCGCCAGATTTTATAGCCTTCGTGTGGAGCTGGTATCTTCCTGTGTTCTCACCTCAAATGGGTAAAAGCACTGAGAGGCCCCCGTCTTCGGGTCGGCTTGCAAAACCACTCCAGAGAGTCTATATAGTAGACCCTGTTGAGTTCCTCCATCCCCTCGGCAGCCAGACGTGGCGGAGCGTCCGGCGCCAGGCCTTCACTCGCTGAATCCTCGAGAACCGGTAGAAGGCTGGGTTCCATATGTAAGACTTAAGTGGATCTCATATGTGTAAAGTCTACGGTATAGCCTCAGAGTCTGTGTTTCCCCTGCAGACTTCTGCCATTCCAAGAGGTTTCAATCACCTCCATTCTTCCATATGCTCCTAAGGGATGTTCATGTGTGTATTTGTTTCCGAAACCTCCTTCGGGAAGGTTCGATCTTCCGTAACGCCCCTGTTCCAAGTAAAACGGATATGTTTTCCCAGTGTTATCCATTCTTACTCATTGGGTAGTGCCATAGCAGCAGTAGCTGGTCCTCTTGTGAAGAAGCCCTGGCCTACGCCAAAAAGTAGGGCTGCAGGTGGCTTCCACAGGACACTGGAAGGGGCAGTAGCTGTGGCCTTTTGGTAGGATCCCAATTTCATCGGTCATCCGACGTGACTTCGAGATTGACAGACTGCAAGGGAACGTCTCAGTTTAACGTAGGTAACCCTCTTTCCCTGAAGGGGAACGAGACTTCCGTCCCGCCGTCACCACAGCTCCTGTTAACCACCGCTGACAGCCGGGTCACCGGCTCAGGTGCTCTCACGAAAAGCTGAATATGCGCTGCATCTTCTGCCTACTTATACTCACGCTGTGATCAGCAGCAGCTGGATGCAATAATCGCATGCCAATGTGCATTGGCTCGTTTAGTTTACACTTGAAGTGGATTGGTCTCTCTAAGCGAGATCCCAATTTCGTCGGTCATCCGACGTGACGTCTCCGTTCCCTCCTTCAGGGAACGAGGGTTACCCTACGTAACCGAGACGTTCCATCTTACACTTTCTTGGTAAAGAAAACAAATTTTTACTCAAATTAATCAAAATGGATTTATAGCATTTTGGAACCAACTATATGTAATTTAGTAATGTTATATGGTAACTATATGTAATTCTATATGGGGAACAGTATCTATAATATATGTAGGCCTTCAGATAAAGTAATTGAAATCCATATCTAGACCAAACTGACAAACCGGACTGTACACTTATTGAAATAAAATAAAGGAAACTCAACTAACAAGTTTTCACCTTAATTTCAATGTTTCCCATTTATTTTTTACTGTTAGGAAGAAAAAAAATACATAAATAATAGTGAAAGCTATCAATACAATTTAAGCATAACATAACATAAAAAATAAACACCAGGGTTGTGCAACACAATACATCCCAGTTATATTCTGATTAATTTTTGATGAACGTTTTTGTTTGTTTGTTTGTTTCAGTAGCAGATCCTTAAACTTTTACACATGGATTACCAACCCAATTCTGAATATTTTGTTGGTAACTCTGGTATAAAGTAAGTACCGTGTTATTACAATCTGATTCCATAATGATGACACCACATTAGTCATTTGTATGGTATAATCATGTATGAGCTTTTCTTAAAAACAATAATATATTAGTATGTATGTACAGGGGCGGAGGTTAGTGAATTGGGGGCCCAGGCCAAAATATAGGAATGGGTGCTATCATTTTCACACCTGTTCCTATATCAATCCTTGAGGTTCCTTGTTGTTTGTGATTGCTTGCTGCTGCCAATGGTGCCTCACACATAGTTGTGTCCAATGTTTTCGACATTTCATGTACATGTATAATGGATTTCTTTCATGTTGTAAGGGGGGGGGACCAAATGATCAGTGAGAGCAGGACGAATGTGTCACATTTTAAACTCAACAAAATGGTAAAATACATATATCATGAGCATGCTCACAGATGAGAACAAAACATCGTTGGATGCAGTGAATTAAAGCCCTCTTCAAATATGGCCCTAGCCCATCTTTTGCCCCTTTTTCCCAAAAAAAAAAGCTTATACACTGTTTCACGCTATTAAAATATTTCAGTTGTGTATGTACTGGAAAAGTGATTATAGTTTGTTTTAGGTTTGTTACAAAGGAAATTTAGAAAACGTTTGGGGCATTTTTTTTTGCGATACTATTACGTTGTTTTTTTTAGTACGCCAGCGGCAGACAGTGAATTGATATATGTTTGATCGATTTAGCCTTCTCAAATCATCAGGACTTGCCTAAAATAAAATCTATATATAAAACAGTTCAAGTATATCACAATGTTAGTTTAAATGTTAAACTAGATAAATGTGCGCTTAATGCATTTCCACTCGTTTGTGTGAAAAAAAAGTGCGCTCTGCGGGACCTGGAGGCGCCAGTGCGATCACTTGCCTTTTGTTCTAACAGTGGAAACAACTTAAAATACGCAGTCATTTTTGCTCATAAATGTAAGAGTAATACATCATTCTAAACTGTAAAGGGGCTAGTTTTATTTGGGTGCTTTTATAAAATAAAGAAAACAAATGCTGCCGTCTCAGGCTTGAACAGGAGCGCTTCACAATGATGAACCTAAACTCTTTCATTATGTAATCCGTGCATTTCTCTCTAAAGGCACATCCAGTGAGGAGATGGCGAGTCATTTTTTTTTCATCACCGTATGGCTGGATGTCTAAAATATAAAAATAAGGAAAAGCCTAAAACAGGCCCGATTTATTTTATAATTCCGTACAGTTAAAAAATAAAACACTAATTATAATGGCATATATGTAAAACTTTGTCCTATAATTGTATAGCTGCTTTTTCTGATTTTTTGTTGCTCTGTTCTGAATACCTTAAAATTTAAAGGATTTTCTGCAACGCAAATTTGTATGATATGTGAATTATTTATTAGCCTATTTTTTTACACATGCTTTAAAATTACTTTATTGCATTCCAGACGCTTTTATAGTACTTTTCACTATACATTTTACGGGTAGCTTGAATGTAAACATTGTCATGAATTCGTTGTATTCCCGTTTGTAAAATAGCCAAAAAATTAATTGTTCTAGGCTAACCCGATCTCATGAAGTTTGTATAGCACGATTTTCTGCTTCTATTTGGCATAATATTTCTATGCAGAAATTGACTTTGGCATGCAAAAGACTGATAAATTCATAATTAATGGCATGGCTGGTTCAGTCGACAGAAATATGGGACACACAGGCCTATGATAACTGCTGAAATGTTTGCGGGGCAAATCTGAGGTCAGTCTGAGCGCTCATGGTACTCACAGTGCCGTACACCTGCAGGCGCCACAGACTCGGACGGTTGTTGTGGTAATAAACACCGTAAACTGCAAATGTTTGCGTGTCCGCGCTTAATGCGCATATCTTATGAAAAGCATTTTAGGGGGCCCTTGGCTTTTGGGGGCCCAAGGCGGTCGCCTACCTTTGCCTAATGGGTAAGTCCACCCCTGTGTATGTATATATTTCGATCTTTAAGAACACTTCAATTTTCCACAAATGTTCAGAGGCCAACAAATTCATAATCTGATCACATCCTCTTCTAACAAACTTCTTATCTAAGTTACTGAGTTGCTGAATGCAAAGTTGACCAATGTAACCAAAGCAACTGCTGAAGAAGAGCCGCTTTAACACGAGAAGTAAAAATACCAGTTATCTCTGTGCGGAGGCTCTCTCTGGAATATTCCAACTCCTCCACTCCCCTGCGTCACTCCTCTCCGGCTGCTCACTGTTACGGCACACGCGCTCATGAGCTCTGCTTGAATTGAATAGATAACAGCCTGATGTCAGCTTCGAGTGTGAGCATAGTTCCATGTATTGAGAGGCACGTGTGCCGCCAAAAAGAGATATTATCGATCAAGCTGTGTATATGTGAAGCAGCAGCAGGGGGTTGCAACGAGTTTCGCCGCTGCTCTTTCACACAGCTTCTCCTTTTGACTAACCTCTCCCTGATACCTCTATTACCATTTTTGAAGCTCTGACCTTTAGCTCCCATCAAAAAAGAGAGAGACAGCATAATCTCCAACCCCGCCGTCCTCCCAAGAATGATTAGCAATGCACCATGGGATGTAAGTGGTGATAGTGGCCATTTAATGGCCGCATGAATAGCAATGAGAGAGCAGACAGGCACATCTGTGAATTTAGGTCAGTGCAGGCCCTTAGGCTGCTGTTCCCATCTGGGTTTGCCTCTTTAAGACTTGTGTGCTAGTGTGTACAATGTGCAGTGTCTACAATAAATAAAACAAAGCCAGACTTGGGTTCTGTAACCTGCTTACACTCTAATGATGGTTATGTCTGTGAACCCCCCCATGAGATCAGGTTTGTTAGTTTAATATCCTGGTTTACCAGAAGTACAAACTACTTTAAAAGCTTTTTAGACAAATATTAGGATAACGGCATGTACAGGTGCATCTCAATAAATTAGAAAGTTCATTTATTTCAGTAATTCAACTCAAATTGTGAAACTTGTGTATTAAATAACGATTACTGAAGTAGTTTAAGTCTTTGGTTCCTTTTAATTGTAATGATTTTGGCTTCCATTTAACAAAAACCCACCAATTCATCTCAACAAATTAGAATACTTCATAAGACCAATAAAAAATGTATTTTTGTGAATTGTTGGCCTTCTGGAAAGTATGTTAATTTACTGTACATGTACTCAATACTTGGTAGGGGCTCCTATTTCTTTAATTACTGCCTCAATTCGGCGTAGCATGGAGGTGATCAGTTTGTGGCACTGCTGAGGTGGTATGGAAGCCCAGGTTTCTTTGACAGTGGCCTTCAGCTCATCTGCATTTTTTGGTCTCTTGTTTCTCATTTTTCTCTTGACAATACCCCATAGATTCTCGATGGGGTTCTGGTCTGGTGAGTTTGCTGGCCAGTCACGCACACCAACACCATGGTCATTTAACCAACTTTTGGTGCTTTTGTGGGCAGGTGCCAAATCCTGCTGAAATGAAATCAGCATCGTCAAAAAGCTGGTCAGCAGAAGGAAGCATGAAGTGCTCCAAATTTTCTTGGTAAACGGGTGCAGTGACATTTTTTTTCAAAAAACACAATGGACCAACAACCGGCAGATGACATTGCACCCCAAATTATTACAGACTGTGGAAACTTAACACTGGACTTCAAGCAACTTGGGCTATGAGGCTTCTCCACCCTTCCTCCAGACTCTAGGACCTTGGTTTCCAAATGAAATATAAAACTTGCTCTCATCTGAAAAGAGGACTTTGGACCACTGGGCAACGGTCCAGTTCTTCTCCTTAGCCCAGGTTAGACGCCTCTGACGTTTTCTGTGGTTCAGGAGTGGCTTAAGAAGAGGAATACGACAACTGTAGCCAAATTCCTTGACAACGTCTGTGTGTGGTGGCTCTTGATGCTTTGACCCCAGCTTCAGTCCATTCCTTGTAAAGTTCACTTAAATTTTTGAATCGGTTTTGCTTGACAATCCTCATAATGCTGCGGTTCTCTCGGTTGGTTGTGCATCTTTTTCTTCCACACTTTTTTCCTTCCACTCAACCTTCTGTTCCAGAAGCCAGCTTCTTTGGCAATGAATGTTCACTCTGTGAACAGCCAGCTTCTTTGCAATGAATGTTTGTGGCTTACCATCCTTGTGAAGGGTGCCAATGATTGTCTTCTGGACAACTGTCAAACCAGAAGTCTTCCCCATGATTGTGTAGCCTAAAGAACCAAACTGAGAGACCATTTTGAAAACTCAGGAAACCTTTGCAGGTGTTTTGAGTTTTTATCTGATTGGCAATGTCACCAGATTCTAATTGTTGCGATAGCGATTGGTGTGTTTTTGTTAATGTGATGCAATCATCACGAATAAAAGAACCAAAGACTTAACTACTTTCATCTGTGTGCATTTAATTTATTTGATACACGAGTTTCACAATTTGAGTTGAATTACTGAAATAAATTAACTTTTCCACAACGTTCTAATTTATTGAGATGCACCTGTAACTGACCAGACCTCCTCACCCATACAGGTATGAATGCCAAGGCTCAACGCGTCAGCAGAACCTGCCACAGCTCCAACATTTTATAGTTTCAGATTGCCATATTTAGTGTTTGCTAAGGCAAGCATCCCTATTACTATTGTTCTCACGGATGAAGGATTTGAGTAAAAATATTAAACTTTGGTGCATAATAACAGAATGATATTGTGTTGAAGAGAAGTGTGCTGTTAAGTGTGCTATTCATTTTCTCACCAGTTTTCTTTTCTTAAAAATCCCATATATCATATTCATAGTTCATAGTTGGGTGGGCCATAAACTTGATATATTGTTATAGCATTTTTAAGTTTTATTTGTTTTCCCCACAACTTCTACATTGCTTTCTGTTGCCGTTATAGCAATTCATATTTAGGTATATAAATTATAACCTGTATATTTTATGTATTGAAAACAGCATTTACTTGACTGAAATTTCGGTAATCTCGAAAACGCCATGACCGTTTATATACCACTGAATAGGACATTTTGTTCAAAACCTGTTGACTAAATATACTTTACTAAGATTTCCCCAAGAAATAGGCAAGAATGGACTCATGGGCTGTCCTCCATGATCCCTGTTCTTTCCTACAACAAATCACTTGAGCGCAACAAACTTGTGTTTACAAATTAAGAAGCGGGAAGTAGGACATTTCCGACGGCATGTGAATGCTGCATTATGATATAGGACATTATTGCAGAAAACAAGATCATTCTGAAATATTTTCTGTTCCATAATAAAGAAAAGGAAACAAATAAAAGATATTTGCATTACTTAATTGAACCAAGTTCATTTGTGGACTAAATTTTATTTCTATACATGAATTGAATAAGATGAATCCCAGCCTTATTCAGTTGCAGTTTTTTTAAAACACATTAAAGTACACATCTCAATATTCTTATTGTTACATTAATTCAGAGGAATTTCTTCTGAATGGCTGAATGACATTTTTAGATGACACACTTGCAGTGGAAGCTTATCGCAAATAGTCCTTTCAGACAAAGACATGACTTATAGGAAAGCCTGTGACACTGGAATTAACACATTGCATGCAACTAAGGTAACTGCACATGATGTTGGAATACATTAAATGTGGTATAAAAGAAAAGCACTGCAGGTGGGATGTGGAAGTTTCCACAATGGTGCCACAAATAAACACCTGGTGGAGGTAGCCAGTATCAACCAGCTAAATGAATGTTAATACAGCAATAAGAAATGCTGTAGTTGTGGTTAAACGAGACATTTGCTTGTTGGAGTATGTAGGAGGTATATGATACACAGGCAGGCTCAGTATGTGAGAGGGAAAATGTGAAGGGGACAGTGAGCTGTTTACTCTGTATTCAGCCCCAGATAAGGCTGATGATATCTGCATTGATCTACAGATGAATGGAAAGGAAGTTACTATATGGCTAGACACAGGAGCTTCCCTGCTTTTGGTCCCTGAATACATACAAAGACAAGCTGAAAGAGTCAAATGCCACATCAATTCACCTCACATCATATGCTGGGAACTAAATCCCAGTCTTGGGTGAACTCCAGGTCCTGGTGAAGTACAAAGGACAGTGGACACTTCATTGATTGTAGTGAAATGGGACATACCTACTCAGCTAAGCCTGTGGTGGAAATCGGTAGCTTGAAAGAGAAGCCAGTGGGAAATTCATCCCTCGCTGAAATAACAGACACACACAAAGAGCTGTTTAGAGATGGATATGAAAGGATCTGTGGCTCTGAGAACAGAGGTATTTCTCAGGATGAGAGAAATGTCGGCAGAGAGATCAGATCATTCCCAGGTCAGCTAAACTGCTATGGAACAAACATTTGTGAAGCATCTGTAGCCAATCTCACAGGTCTGCTGCCTCCTCTTCATCAACTTAATTGCAAGCTGATGCTAAATAGATATGGTCTCTACAATGTAATGTGCCTAGTATTCACTGCTCATTACAGCATTGAACTAACAAGGATTTTATTTGTCATTTCTGAGACTGACTTGAATGATTTTTTTTTTTTAAGCAAAATTATATTTCTTTAAAAAAAATGGTCAATTAAGTAAGTACAGAAGAATCTATTGAAGATGATTCACTTCCTTCAACTCAGTATTTAGATGCACTTTGGCACCAATTCAAGCTTTGAGTCTGTCTCGGTCTCTATCAGCTTTGCACATCCGGCCACTGCAATTTTTCCTCCATTCTTCTTTCCAGAGCTATTCAAGCTCGGTCAGTTTGCATGAAATTGTGAGTGGTCAGCTTTTTCTAAAGTCTACCCATAAATTCCCAGTTGGATTGAGATCTGGACTCTGATTTGGCAATCAACACTGTTGTAGTAAGCCATTACTGCAGAACTTTGGCTTCAAATCTGAGGTCATTGTCTTGCTTGACAACAAATGTTCTCCCAGCTCATGGTGTCATACGGACTCCATCTGTTTTTTTTTTCTCCAGGATTTCTTTGTTAATCGCTGCATTTTTGTACCCTCTACACTTTTCCAGGGCCTGCTGCAGAGATGCAGCCCAACGGCCTGATGTTGCCATCACCATGCTTTATGGTAAAGATGTTGTGTTTCTGATGATACGTTTATGTCAAACAAGCTCAATTTTGCACCATAGAACCGTCTTCCAGCTGGCCTCAGAATATCTGCCCAAACCGCAGTCGAGTTGTTACAGTATATGACATTTTTAAAGTGGAATTCTCAACCACCAAAGCTTGTAAATTGTAATTGGTCTCTTCTCGTTCTTCCTCAGTCACCCAGGTTTGAAAATGGTACAGTGGTGCCAAACTATTTGATTTGATTTGATTTTAATTTATGTTTTATTTTTATTGATTTAACTCTACTCAAGAGATATTCAGTGACTCGGAAATCTACCTATATCCATCCCCTCCCTAAGCATTTAAATTACTTTTGCACAGATGTGCTTGGAGTGTTATTTTTCTTCATGGTGTCAGTTCCACCATAATATTGACTCACCAGACATTGGACCTTCTAGATAGATATGCATTTATACTACAAATCAAATAAATCTACACACACGTGATGCCCATTTAATTATTCAAATGATTTGCAAAATCCCTGACTGCGCCAGTGATGCTTTTGGTTACTTGTGAAATTCATATTTGGACTTACTTTGTAGAGATCAGTTGTGTCTTTAATATCAGAAATATCAGAAAACCTTTAATATCAAAGGCTTCTTCTTCTTCTCGGTCTATCCATAGGAACGAAGGAAGGAAGGGAAGGAAAGAGAGACATGTAACTCAGTGGTAAAAATACCAAAGCATGAAGTAGTCTGTGGTGACTTTTTCTTTTATTATTATTTTTTGGTACTTCAATCGGGCTCAGTAAGAGGGTTGCCCACTATGATCCAAAGAAACCATTAAACAGAGTTGTAACAGTTTGGTTTCACAAGTTGTACATAATAGATTTGTTACCTTTTGATTATGAGAGAGAACACAGAAGCTCAGATCATGTAAAATAAATATTTCTGAAAGACCAATTGACCCTTCACAGGCAGCTTGATTGACAGGTGATCTTACCAATCATAATGCCAAATCCGCCATTTTGTCTGATAAACACCTTCAATACCTTCTGATGTTCATTCGTGTTTATTTTGTGCTTTAAGTAAATATGAAGAGATGAACGATTCACATGCCACTTGACCTGAGGCACTATAGCGATCTGTCACAACACATCACAAAATGGTATTTAGTTTTGATTTCCATGTGAGACGTGCGGATCCATGTGCAAGCTATATTTAAAGCAGAGAGGTCAGAAACACAGGCAGGATCGAACAATGGCAAAAAGGTATATGGGGGCAAGACACAAGAATAATCCTAGGGCTAGCGAAGGTCAACGAGCGGGCGAACGATCAAAAGGGCGAGACTAGAGGATTAAATCCAGGACACACAGGGAAAGGTAGGCATGGCAAACAGAGTCCAAACAGCCAAAACGAAGGCAGCGATATTAACGGGAGAAACCAGCAAGACTAGATAAACTAAACTAGGAACTATGACAGGTTGAAAGTGCGTTTCTGGGCGCCACCACCACGCAAGGAGCTGAAGCGAGCGCTGCCGCTTCGGAAGGTTCTGCAGCACGTGCCGCCACCTTTGGAGAAACTGCAGCAGGCACCATTGCTTTGGGGAACATAGCAGTGAGCACCACTAACTCAGGAGATTCTGCAGGTTCAGCCGCCACCTCTGGAGACCTAATCGTGGGCGCCGGCGCCTCTGGGAGTTCTGTGGTGGTGTATACAGCCCAAACACCCCAAAAAGTGATCCCCATCAGGGGAAACACTTCAGACAGAGGAATTAGTTCAGGAACAGAAGAGTTAGAGTGAGTAGGTTTGGGGATACAGCTCAGACACCAGTGGTGTATCCCTCACACAAGATACCAGACTGGGATACCGAAAGACTCTCTGAAAATTTGGTGCCAACAGAAGACATGCCATACTACGACGATCAGCTGTGACGTGACGTGAACTTGGACGATTCAGCTGGTGCGGTGACTCGGGACGATCGGCTGGAGTGACTCTGGACAAGCAGCTGTGACTTGACGTGTCTCTGGACGATCAGCTGTGACGTGACCAGAGGCGGACAGTAACTAAGTAAACTTACTTGAGTATTGTACTTAAGTACACTTTTTGAGTATCTGTACTTTACTTGAGTATATTTTTTTCTGGAAACTTATGACTTTAACTTCACTACATTTGAAAGACAAATATTGTACTTTTCACTCCACTACATTTCTATCAAGGTCCTCGAAGTAGAAAGTCGTTATTATATAGCAGCTTTGAAAGTCAGTGGGTGATATTTTTTTCTTCTCTAAAACTTGACTTACTTTTTTTCAGACAGTTTATCAGTAATCACTTTTGTGGGGCTACATGAAGTGATTTCCCAGCATTTTTTGAAACATTGACCAGCTGCAAATGTGATATTTATTTACAACAATTCAATAATAAGAAGTTAATATTGTGGTTTATATTAGACACAATATTGTCTGATTTTGCTAAATTGTGTACGTGAAAATATTACCTATAAAGCCACAGAAGAACTGTTGTGCGTCTCCTAATAAAACACAAAAGGTGTTTGACTGAAGCAGCACTGCAGACCATTCTGTGTGTGACATCAAAGTACAGCGAGAGCAATTAGACAGCATTTTTTTATGTCAAATAAGTCTTGCTGTTTTGCTTTTTTGTTAAAGCAGTGTTGCTGTTGTAAAACTATACAGCTACGGTTGTGTTGCTGGGTTTTAAAGCAGGATTTTTTTCTTTTTCTTCCTTAGCTTAATTTCTTCCTTAATTTCATGTCCACTCGTCAAATGTGGATGATGGCTACACATCGATATGTGCCAGGAGCTGTGAGAGATCACTACCATCCTGCTTTTGTGGGGCGGGGGGTGGGTAGGGTGTTCAAAAAAAAAAATTATAGGTTTTTAACATTCTAAAAGCTCTTTATTCCAAAGATACTACAAGCTAGTCAGTGTATTCAGTAGGTGTAATTTATTGTAAGTTGTAAGTTGCTTCAGAGGTATTGCAAGTATTACGTATAATAATAAAACAGTGCATTGACATAAATAATGAAATTTACTTTTGGTACTTAAGTACGTTTAAAAGCAAGTACTTCTGTACTTTAACTTAAGTAAAAATCTGTCTTTACAACTTTTACTTGTAATGGAGTAATATTTGACCAGCAGTATCTGTACTTTCACTCAAGTAATGGAGTTGGAGTTGTCCGCCTCGGGGCGTGAGTGACTCATGAAGATCAGCTGTGACCTGACGTGCCTCATGAAGATCAGCTGTGACTTGACTTGGGTCATGAAGATCAGCTGTGACTGGTGGAACGAATCAGCTCAGGGAATATGAATAACTTATAATAAACTAGCTATTTCGTTGAATATCAGGGTCAACTGTCTTTTCAATTCTAAGAACGTTAATTTCCTGGATAAAGGAAATAACTTTCTTACTGTACCATTCTACAAAAGCTTGTAGCATAAATCTGCATGATTCGGGACTCCAGTTATGAGCAAACAATGAACCACGTCAAGTGTGATACAAGTAAGGTTTTATTAACTACATAAACACTTAAACTAGTCTAACATACTACATAAACACATAAACTGGTCTAACATACACATACACACACAAACACACACACAAACACAGTTTGTATCGGAAAGGGTTAAACGCTCCCGCAAGTAAAGAGAGAGAATAAGAATATGAAGTTATGGAACCATTTGCGTATTCAGCAGATTTACACCTGAGGGAACATCAGATTCTTAGTTCAAACAAACCTTATAAAAAGGTGTAACTGATACTTAATGAATCAATTAAATCGACTAAGTTTGATACTTGCATGTCTCATCTGTCTGAAAGAGAGGTTTGATGTAATCTGAAGTTTCCAGTTGATCTTTGCTGAAGTTGGTCAATGAAAAGAACCAGTTTTGAGTCAGAGGATCTTGATGAATGGAAAGGACAAGGCCGAAGCCTGGCACGAGATTAGGATGTTCTGGAGCGTGGAGTGCGTTCTTCTCAGAAATTCAACAAACCACCGACTGGGCGGGTCACATGAAGTGCTGCCTTTAAAGCCTGCAAAGATTCACGACTCTCAAGATGGGCTTGTCCAATGAGAAAGACGGAAATTCAAAGTGGGAGTTCTGAGCTCGAGGCATTTTTTCTGGCCCTTTGTTTGAAAGCATGGTAATTTGCATATGAAACTTGTATAACAATTATTAAAGACTCTTAGAACACTAATATGTTGCGTAGGTGTAAACATACAATATACACTCTCAATTAGATCATCCGAATACGAATTCATAGGTACTAAACATGGTAGAGTTATATATATGTAAACTGACAGGAGTGAGTGTTTCGATCATAAACCTGCATAAAACAGTATACAATCTCAAAGACAAAATACACGATGACAATAATATACCCAATGACCGAAGATAATGTGTGTTCATTCAAAGAAAGTGTCCTATTTATTAAATTAGCAAAGAAAATTCCTTCCCTTGTGGATTTTCCTTATGGGAAAGGAAGCGATTTTCTTCACCTAAATTCCCGGAGGTCGTAAATGTATCGGGTGTCAGGGTTTCCATGGAACCAGGGGCCTGCCCCCCCCCTTTTCTTTCGGCTTCCTGGGGTGTTACAGAGTATTTGTTAAATCTAGCTAACAAAATATATATTGTGTGTTTGAGTGGTCCAGACGCTACAATTGACTTGGTTCATGAAGATCAGGGGTGATCTGACCAACTCTGATAATAAAATAGACTCGATTTGAATCATGACGATCAACTGTGACTAGACTCGACTCAGGAAGATACTGTGACTAGACTTGACTCAGGAAGATCAGTGGTGACCTGACTTGACCCATGATAAGCAAACTGGCTCGAAGAAATCAGGGCAGATCGCTGTGATTGACTGGACTCATGAGAATCAGCTGTGACTAGACTTGACTCATGGAAATCAGCTGTGACTAGACTTGACTCATGGAAATCAGCTGTGACTAGACTTGACTCATGACGATCCATTGTGACTTGACTCGACTCATGACGATCAACGGTAACTTGACTTGATTCATGAAGATCAGCTGTGACATAACGGGGCGCTGTTGTGTCTGCCATTTTGTGATCAGGCTCCTCTGTAGCCGCCATTTTGTGAGCGTACTCTGGTACAGCCGCCATTTCAGTCACAGACACTTTGTCGTGTTCTTCCTCCGTGACACCCACAGTAAACAGAGTCAACAGTCAACAAAGCATAATCCATAAACTGATCGAGAGACGAACGTGGACCCTCGCCTCTAAGCTTAGACCTAAGAGGTTGATTAATGCCATCACAAAAAAACTCTATCAAAAGACAGTCCGGTAAATCGGAATAGTGCGCGATTGCTACAAATTCTCTAATATAGTTAGAAGCTCGAAGCAGCTGGTGAGGTGGATGGTTGGATGAATCCCTGTTTGAGAGCCTCCTGGATGTAATCCTCCATGGCCTTGCGCTCCTGGATGGACAGAGGGTATACTCTACCCTTGGGGAGTTTCATCCCAGGCAGCAGGTCGATGGCACAGACCCATGGCCGATGAGGTGGAAGGCGGGTGGCTGCCTGCTTACTAAAGACATCCTGGAGCGCCACATAGTCAGATGGGACAGTAGGTGTCTCTTGAGGTTCCGGACTTTCGACTAGGGTGGAGGCAGCTTGGGCTCAGACTAGATACGCAGGCGGTTTGGGGATCAGTTGGAGACAGTTTTGCCGGCACGACTCGCTCCAGCGAGTTACCTCACAGGGTTCTCATCTGACCTCTGGAGAGTGGAGAGAGCCAGGGGCGTCCCAGGATGATATCGACGGTAGATCCCTCCAGTACCAGAAATGTGATGGTCTCCTCATGCAGACATCCGATCTACAGCTTCATCGACGGGGTTCGGTAATTGACCCACGCATGCCCTAGTGGTTTTCGACACGGAACTCTTGGGCCTGATGTTGGCGGGGCAGACGGAGACGGCTTAGGAGGTCTTGTGATATGAAATTGCCCGAAGATCCCAAGTCGACGAGGACGGAGACTGAAACAGAACAATCGGTGGTGAATAGTTGTACTGGTAACAATGATAAAGTTGAGATTACTGGTTCGAGTTGAATAGTACTCACCGCAGGGCATAGGGGCCTGACAGGGCAGGCTTGAATGAAATGGCCTGGAGCAGCGCAGTACAGGCATAGTCCAGCCGCTAGGCGGCGAGCGCGCTTAGCGCGAGTGAGTCTGGTGGAATCCATGTGCATGGTTTCTGGTACTGGGGGACTGCTGGTGACTGCTGCAGGCTGGTGGACTACTGCGTCAGGCTGGCAGGCTGACAACCGTTGGGAGATGCATGTGGCTCTTTGCATGAAACTCTCTAACCCCATAGTATCATCATAGATGGCCATTTGAGCACGGATGCGAGGAATCAAACCCTGCCGGTAGGCACTGAGGAGAGGGGTTTCATTCCAGCCACTAGTCGCCGCTAGCGTCCGAAATTGCAGGGTGTATTTGCTGGTGGTAGAAGCGCCTTGACGCAGTTGCAGGCATTGGTCTGGGACGGATAGCATTCCTGTAGCAGAGCCAAACACTTCCTTGAAATGATTAGTGAAAGCATCATATGAGTTGATTATGGCACTGTTGGCGTTCCATATTGCTCGTGCCCACAACAGTGCTCTGCCAGTTAGCAGGGAAATCAAGAAGACTACCTTCCGTGGAGAATTTCTGCGGCTGTATCTCGATAAACAATGCCACTTGGAGAAGGAAGCCGCCGCACTCAGCTGCGCCACCAGCATAGGAAGCAGGAATGGCCATGGGACTTACAGAGGCAGATTGCGGGGTAGTGACTGGCATGAGAGAGGCTCGGAGGGTATTGACCAATTCCTCCAGTACCCAGTGAGGGAACCTGGGGATTCATGGAGGTGTATGTCCTTCGTCCAGTCTTCTGTCACACTATGAGCCAGAGACAAAAGGTAAGGATGCAAACAAGAGGGTTTATTGAACAATGCGGAGAGCAAGTTGATGACAGGTGAGTATGAGATGCTAGAGAGTTCTTAAGAGAGTGCTAGAGAGTTCTTAAGTTCTTAAGAGTTCTCTGGGTAGTTCGTTGGTATCCTTTGCAGGTATCCGGAGAGGATGAAAACAGGATCGTTGGAGATAAGGATCGATGGAGCTTCTAGGGGTAAGTAAACAACAGATCAGATAAAGGTAGGAGTCAGGCGGAGTTCAAGCTGGTGAACAGTAGACCGGACAGTGAAGCAGTGAGAGCAGTGCAGGGATATAGTGTGCTTAATGAGTCTCTGCAGGTGTGGGTGATCAGTATTCTGGTGATTGCGATCTGGTGTGTCTTGGGGCTGGTGACTGTGAAGGCAGAGACTCCCTGACTGCATGCAGTCGTCTAAACTACACCATCATTTCTGCTTTGATTACCTGTGAATTGTATACCTCTTACATTTCAGTATAGTAGATGTTTTACTACCTGATTCATTTTTGAAGGCTCTTAAAACCATGACATGCACTTTTTTTTCTCAGTCTGCTGCTGATCACCTGACAGCTCAAGTCACCAGTGAAGTGTTTGGGACTGTGTATGTGTTATTTTGTGCCATCAGCCAATTAGTGTTGCCAGGACAACATTTTTCTGCATCTCAAGTGAGAGCAGTCACATGACATTTACAGTTCAGGTAGCTGGCTCAAAAAGTTCTGTGGTCACATTACCAAACAAGGCATTTTGTAGCTCCAAAGAGCCCTGTGTGAGCCATACAGCTGCCATTAAGATGAATATAAAAGCTAACAAAAAAACTCTCTCCAAACAGTATACAGTCATGGCCAAAAGTTTTGGCAGTGACAGAAATTTTGTGTTTTGCAAAGTTTGCTGCTTCAGTATTTGTAGATTATTTTTTCACGTTTCAATGGTATGGAAAACAATAATAAGCATATTAAAAGTTTTAAAAGCAAAGAAATCAGAGTCAATATTTGCAGTGTTGACCCTTGTTCTTCATAACCTCTGCAATTCACTCTGGCATACTGGATATTAGCTTCTGGGCCAAATCATGACTGATGCCGATCCATTCTTGCCTTATTAGTTCTCAAAGTTGATCACAATTTGTGGGCTCTTGCTTGTTCCGCTCGCCTTTTGAGGACTGACCACAGGTTCTCTATGGGATTGAGATCCGGGGAGTTGCCTTGCCACGGATCCAAAATTTCAATGTAATGATCTTCGAGCCACTTCTTTATCACTCTTGCTTTGTGACATGGTGCTCCATCATGCTGGAAAATGCACGGATCATCAACAAACTGCTCATGGATCGTTGGAAGAAGTCGCTCTTGCAGGACTTTTTGATACCATTCTTTATTCATGGCAATGTTTTTGGGCAGAATTAACCAAAACAGTTGCTGGTGCCATTGACTCACATAGTAACCCCACACCCTACTATAGGAGTCAAATGCTCCAGCAGCTGTTTGGTTACCCACATTCTTTCAAATATCTTCTTTTGGATTCAACAGAAGAAAAAAATAATAATAATAATAATGCAGGTCTGAAAGAACACGAGGGTGAGTAAATGATGACATCATGAATTTTTGGGTTAAACTATGTTTAAAGGAGACTGTCTGTCTTGTAGGTTGCTTTACTGAGTAGCTGGAAGGTATTGGAATGAGCCTCATAGTTCTTATGCGTCTTTGCTGTTTTCATCTAATGTCTAAGGATGTCCGGGCAAATGACTGTCATTGAGCAAAGTGTACAGGAGGGTTTTCAAAGGCGAATCTTGTTTTTTTTTTTTTTTTCTCTTGGGCGGCAATCTGATATAAATCTGTCCGGCCATCTGACACATCTGAGGTCCCCTGAGAGCTTGGCAACCACAGGTTTCGCTCATCCTCAAGAAATGGGAGGAAGGAGTCTTAAGACACAATAGAGCACCACTAATCCTATTTCACGATATTCCAAGAAAATGGCCTTGCCTTGGAAGCACTCTCATGGATTGTGGCTCCACTAGAGGATGGAAAAATGAAATCTAAATTGCAGAATCAACTTTGTGCAATATTTTATTTATCAATACGACATTTGCACAAAACACACCACACAGACACACACACACACACACACACACACACACACATATATATATTATAGAGAGAGAGAGAGAGAGAGAGAGAGAGATGGCAAGCATGCACAATTGCTGTGTCAAAAGAAGATACCTTGAGATTAACGAAAATGTGTAAAAATGTGGTGTACAACTATCGCTCTAAATGGTAATAGAGTAACAATGAGTCAATTACAGGTGACTGAATCAAATATTTTGCTCATTTTATTCAAATCGCTTGCGAGTTAGTAAAAAAAAGTTAAGCTTAGCCTTTTCATCTATTTAAACATTTATATTTAAAAAAAAATAGAACATTAACATGATTCATTGTAAAAAGTTATAAAAATGTATGAGTGGCCTTGAGATTTTTTCTTTTTTTCTAAAATAATAACTATATAACATTTTTCACATTACTAACACACAGTAATACCTCAGAGATTGTTCTGCAATCCTGGAAGTAAAAGAATCAAATGATTCACTGTAATGTCATGTTCAGAAGACGCATAGCTAGTGCAAGTAAGCATTTTTGGATTTAGTTACGGGGGAAAAGACTGAACATTTGGAGTGCACTTGAGTTAAGAGAGAAATATCAACTGCTGGAATGCTGGAGGCAATTCTTGTTTGCTCTGGATTGGGTCATTACATAAGTGACTGGAACAACTTTGGTTGCAAGCCAAAATATAATCTGTGCCATTAATTACACAAGCCATATGGTCAACAGGGTCTAAACGCCATTTCCAGTTAGTCTTGGGAGGTGCTGGAAGGCATGCTGACATTTACACTAAGATCTCTGGTCTGGCCTTTGCCTGCCACTGTTTCGCTAAACACTCAGTGTCTGCTGTAAACCATCACATGCTTCAAATACTTTGATAACTGAAATCACCATAGTTGTGTATACATGTGATTATGCAGCCATTGTATCCAATATGTTTTTGTGTGTGTGTGTGATATTCTTTTATGCTAAATATCATGCTTTTGATGAAATTTAAAGGAGACGTATCTAAAATGCTGACTGACCCAAAATATATATATTACTATATACTATTATATCTATATATATATTTATATATATACTGTATATGGTCAGTCTGTGCACACCTGTAATATATATATATATATATTATATTATATATATATATTATATATACTTTATCTATATATATATACTTTATTTATTTTTTCATACAAGTCGTGTGAAATCTTTTGACGTTAGTCGCGCATTCCCATTATTGTTAAAGTCTGGACACAACATAATTACTGGTCCAAAATATACCAACTGACTTGCTGCAACTATGCATGAAAGATAATTTTTTTGGTCTCAGTTTGTTGGTACAGTATGTGTGTTGACTAAACCTATTATATATCAAGATATGGCAATTAAATTACCTTGGATAAATAATAATAAATCATTGGTGGTAGTCTAGTAGTTAAGCCTCTGGACTGAAAAGGCTCAACATTGGTCAGAGTAAGCCATAAACTAAAGAGTTATTGTGCAACCCACCATTATACCTCTCCTGGGTAAGCCACTTAACTCCAGGTTGCTACAGGGTGATTGTTTTATTGTCCAAAATCCTGAATGTATGGACAGTCTCTTACATTTTCCACATATTTAGTTAATTGCAGGAAGTTTGTGGGCATTTAGCAGAAGCTTTATCCACAGTGATAATACATTTACAGGGACAATCATCCCTTGAGCAACCTAAGGTTACATGCCTTGCTCTACTTTCTCCTTTTTATACTGACAGACTGTGGCATGTTTTGTGGTAGGGTACAACGGGGCTAAAGGCCCACCTTAAGAAAAAATGTGCCATTCACTGCGCCTAAAATGTATAATTGCAGAAAAAATATATACGTTGTATTGAACATTAATGGAGCAACAGATTTTGTGTGAAAATAAATCATTCAAGTTGTTTATTTTGTTTAAAAATCTTATAAATGTATGAGGTGGCAAGAGGGGCCTTTTACCCCACACACGGGGTAAAAGGCTCACCAGCATGGGGTAAGAGGCACACAGTATTGATACAAATACTTCAGCTAAAATAATGTTTGTTTTTTTTTAAATAATGTCTAAGTTAATACGTGTTCAAAATAATCACTTTAGCAAAGTTTGTACTATTTTCGGCTTATTTTGAAAAATAAAATAATTCATTTTTGTTCAATAAATATACTGTCATTAAAATGTTAATATAAAAAATATATTTTAAAATACAGAAACAAAATCGTTTTAATAAGTAAAGATTCTGAAAGTATTGAAGGAGATCCAATAATAATTGAATATATATTTACAGTAGTAACAACAAATGATATTTTATTATATGATAGGATTAATATCATGATTGTCACGCCCCTGGACTCTTTGTGTTGTGTTTTCCCTCCCCAGGTGTGACGTGTTCCCTTTAATTAGTCATTAGGGAAAGTTACTTTTAAAAATAATGGATTACAATATTGCATTACTCCCTAAAAAAAAAAAGTAATTACATTACTTTTTATGGAAAGTAATGCGTTCTATTACTTTTGTATTACTTTCGCGTTACTTTTTAAATATAATCAGGGCTTGATTGTTTTTAATATAAGTTATATTTATAGCAAATATAAAAGCCCTTCACACCAAAAAGTGTAATGAATAAAACTCAGGCTGAAGCAAAAGTTAAATTCACGTCTGTACAGTAGAGCAGGAAAAGTAAAAACACTCTTCAGCAATAAAAAAAAAATCAAAGCACAATTGTTAGTTTCTCTAAAGTCATTTTTGCTTATTAGTATGGTTGAACTGGATCAAAGGTCAGCAGCAAAGATATTGGTTAATAAAATGGGATTAGATACATTTGTGTTATTTAACATATTTAATTATTGCAGGTTTGCGTCATATTCTGAGTTTGCATTTCACTGTTTTAATTCATTTGATGAATACTAAATCTGTTTTGAGTGGGATGATTTAATGCACATTCACAATTAGTCTAGAACTACAGTAACATCATATTCACACAGCGCACACAACGCCTCTGCACTCCCGATTTCTCCCAATATGGGGACAGGAGAGATGTCAGTCAAAAAAAAATGGGAAAACAAAATAACTGGGCATTATGTATTATATGCGTTACTTTACTAGTTACTTGAAAAAAGTAATATGATTACGTAACGCATTACTTTAATGAGTTACCCCCACATTCCTTGCACCTGTGTTTTCCCAACCACCCAGTGTTTAAAAGCCCCAGTCCTTTCAGTTAGTGTTTGTCGGTCCTGTTACGTTCTCCCCAGTCTAGGGTTGGGAATACCGAACAAATCATTAACAAAAGATGATTAAGCAACGATACCCGCCCCTCTCCTGTCCCAGCTCACACACACAGAAACACAACGGAGCGAGAGTAAATCAAACAATAAGCTTTTAATTCACAAAGTATCATAACAAGCGTGAATCTTCAGGAGGGGTCAAGGCCAAAATAAACAAAAGAAGAACTAACTAAAACAATTAGACAGTAACTTACCTAACAAATCAAAAACCCAAACAAAAATACAATACTCTCCCCTTACTCCCTAGCTGTCAATAAACAGGAGATAACAAGGGATCATAAAGTAAATGGCAACCTCCTCCCTACGGCTTCTTAAACAAATTAATAACGCCGGCACAAAAGAACTCTCATTTAGAATGACAACAACCCGTCAGCCACCACAATACCACAGATGCGTTGACCACTGGGGCAGGAGGCGGAGGGCAGTAACGGCAACGACCAACACAGCGGGACTCAACGCGCTGCTTAGTGCTCTACCATTTCTCTCTTCCTTCTCAGCTTTTAACCACTCTCACTCATCACATAATCAGCTGCAGCTGCGTCCAATCAACACTGCGCAGGGAAAAAGGGAAAAGAGAGAGAGAAAGAGAGAGACACAGGAAATGGCACCATACACAGAACATCTCTGCACATTGAACAATCAGGATGAACAATAAAAGCACTTCTGTCCAGAGAACGTAACACCCCCACCCTTAACTACAAAACCCGATTTGTAGTAAAGATAATAAAAAAAAAAAAAAAAAAAAAAAAAAAACAAAACATTCATACAACCACACACTTTTCAACAGGCCTTTGGGTCATCATCAGCATGAAACCCTGACAGTGCATCGGTACAAGTGTATCGGAAAATTCTTATACCGGATGTCTAAGTTGAATTCTTGTAAAAAGAGTGCCCATCTCATGAGGCGTTGATTAGTGTTAGACATACGGGCAAGAAATACCAGAGGGTTATGATCAGTGTGCACCACGATGCGATCACCAGAACTCAAATATACCTCAAAGTGCTGAATAGCCAACAATAAAGCTAGCGCTTCCTTCTCGATGGTCCTATAGTTCTTCTGACATCTATTGAACTTCTTTGAGAAGTAACTCACTGGATGTTCAATACCAGCCTCATCAGCACCGCGCCAGCACCATTGGCACTCGCATCCACCTGCAGACTGAAAGCAGCAGCAAAATTCGGAGCTTGGAGAACTGGAGCATTGCACAATAGATCCTTAGCAGAACAAAAGGCAAAAATCACAAACTTCGTTCCACAAATTGTCGTTCAGTGAGAGGTGCAACTACAGAGGCAAAATTACAACAAAAACCTCGGTAATAACCAGCCATTCCCAGAAAACGCAGCAGTTCGCGTTTATTCGTGGGTACAGGGAATTGCATAACGGCTTCAATTTTAGCCTGGACTGGTCTAACCTGGCCTGACCAGTTTACCAAGATAGGTTACGATCGCCTTGGCAAACTCACACTTACCAAGGTTAAGTGTCAAAGATGCTTTAGCCAAGCGTTCCATAACCAAACCAAGAGTACATAAATGATCTTTCCACGTCATGGAGTATATTACCACGTCGTCCAAGTAGACTTCGCAGTTCTGCACATCCGACAATACAAGGTGCATTAATCGCTGGAACGTGGCGGGTGCATTGCGCATCCCGAAAGCCATCACAGTATACTGCATAAATGCGTCAGGTGTAACAAACGCAGAGACTTCAGACGCCTGCCAGTACCCTTTTAGGAGGTCGAGCTTGGTGACATAACGTGATGAACCCACACGGTCAACACAGTCTTCCATCCTAGGGAGAGGAAATGAGTCAGCCTTAGTAACGTGATTCACTCTGTGAAAGTCAGTGCAGAATCGCAGTGAGCCGTCAGACTTGGGCACAAGTAGGCACGGCGAGCTCCATGGGCTCGGACTTGGTATTGCGAAACCGTTACTCACGAGATAATTTACTTCATCTCTCATAGCCTGACGTTTGCGTGGATTGACACGATATGGATGTTGCTTGATTGGCGTACTTTGACCCACTTCAATATCGTGCACTAACGCATTCATCTGAGAAGGGACATCACTGAACAATTTAGGATACTTATGAATCAGTTCAATAACATCATCACGCTGATACTCCGACAAATACGAAAGGTAAGATGACAAGATGGCTAAAATAGCAGAATTCAAAAGTCTCCCGCCAGAAGCTTGAACTATTTCCTCTACCCCCAATTAATAATCTGTCCCTGGACGCAGCGGAGACAGTCACAAACAGTCACTGCAGAGTACTTTTTACCGCCGAAGGACTATAACATTCAGAGCACATTTGTGTACAAATGTATGCATCGTTAAACATGTTCGAGTGGCAAACTCTACTTTTGCGATGCGATCAGGGGTTTTTAAAGATGCTAGAGTTGGTATGCACCCAGTTTTCGCTCAATTTATACGGCCGATCCCATGTGGACTCAGAGATGGATGTCGAACAGCACCCAGCAAAACGAGCGTGCATAGAAGAGTTAGGAACAGGCAGAAATGCAAGCACAGAATCACCTGGTTGAAAGTTACGAACTACACTCGTTTTATCATCTACACTTCATTTTCGATTGAGACCCAGCAAGATGCTGCTTAGCAACCGCCCAAGCATTACAGAGCTGTTCGTGAAACGTGTTGACATACTCCAAGATCGGTATTCGAGGAGGATCTTTAGAGAGGAACTGTTCGCTCAGCAATTTCAAGGGTCAGCGAACTGTGTGTCCAAACACAAGTTCGGCTGGACTAAACCCTAAGGATTCCTGTACAGTACTCCTTATAGCGAACATTAACAACGATAGCCCATCCACCCATTCTTTATTCGTTTCCACACAGTAAGTGCGTAACATTGACTTTAGCGTCTGGTGAAAACGCTCGAGTGCACCTTGTGATTCTGGGTGATACGCGCTCGACATTTGATGTTCCACTCCCAGTTCATCTACTAACTGTTCAAATAAGCGTGACGTGAAGTTCGTTCCCTGGTCTGTTTGTATTACCCTAGGTAGCCCGAACATAGAGCAAAACTTGACCAGTTCTTTGACCACAACTTTCGCTTTAATAGAACGCAATGGCACCGCTTCCAGATAACGGGTAGCAGCGCACATTATGGTGAAAATAAACTGATGACCAGACTTAGACTTCGATAAAGGACCAACACAATCCAAAATAAGCCTCTCAAACGGTTCCCCTACAACCGGAATAGGTTTGAGTGGCGCTTGCGGAATCGTTTGGTTAGGTTTGCCAACAAGTTGACAAACATGACACACCCGAACAAACTCGGACACGGATGATTTCAAACTCGGCCAAAAGAAATGTCTAGAAATGCGGTCATACGTTTTAGTAACACCAAGGTGTCCTGAACAAATATGTTCATGAGCCAACTTCATAATCTGAGATCGATACTCTGTAGGAAGAACAATCTGATACACATCGTCATTTTTAGGACTCGATGGCTTCCACCAACGCATCAACACACCATCGTCCCAAAAATAACCCACTCGAGCATCCGACACTTGTGTACTACTTACGGCCGCACTAATACATTTACTCAAGGTTCGATCAGATTTCTGCGCAACTATTAATTGTTCCCTACCCACCTTTAAGGAAATTTCATCGGCGCTACCGTGCTGATCACCCGACAACAGTTGGGGTTTAACAAGCGGTTTGCACTCTGCAACCTCAGACGGTACAGCTAGAAAAGAACTTGACAGATCCACCACATCTTCACATTTCTTTTGTGCACGCGTTACAACATATGCCGAAAAAAACGTGGGAAATTGCAATAAAGCAGGTACCGGATTACTAATATTAGGTTTTGCTGACACGATCGGGTATGGGAAGACTTTAGCCCCAGCCAAATCGTTACCCAGGATCATGCTCACGCCCTCTACATGTAACTGTGAATACACACCAATGCTAACTGGGCCAGAAATAAGGTCAGATTTTAGAAAGACTGCATGTAACGGTACAGAAGTACAGCCCATTTCAATCCCTCGAATGAGCACATCATTGCCCGTATATGACCCACTCGAAAACGGCAGTGCATTCTCTAAAATCAGTGGCTGTGCCGACCCTGTGTCTTGCAACATGACTATTGGCTTTGCCTCAGAATCATCTGAAAGTGAAACTAAGCAAGTCTGCAGAAACGACCCAAACACATTCAAATTAGACTGTGGTGACTGACCAGAGACCGGAATAAACGCCACCCCTTTGGGCTTGCTGCCAGCTTTCTGCTGCCAGACCTTACAGTTTGAGATAAGATGACCAGGATCAAGGCAATAAAAACAGACTCTCTTCCTATCAGGACATCTTGGCATTCTTACTTCACTGTCAGCCCTAACAGAATTATCGCCTAACATCCTTTTATCTTTCCCTACATCCGTAACGACGGATATTTTAGGAGCGCGCATAACTGGAAATACAGTCTTATGAGTAAGCACGAATTCGTCAGCCTGCGTCGCTGCATCAGACAATTTCGATACTCTCTGCTCATTTAAAATGTACCACGATACTTTCAGGCAAACAGCTCTTAAAATCAGCTCTTGCAATTCCTCAAGAGTCACAATTTTTGTGGAAACGCACCATTTCTCAAATAGTGTTCTTTACTCACGCGCAAATTCAACGAACGTCTGCTTGGCTGCTTTTGAACACGCCCTAAACTTTTGTAGGTACGCCTCTGGTACCAATTCATAAGTGCGCAATACAGCCGATTTCACGACATCGTAATTCAGTGAATCCTCAATTGGCAAAGCCGCCACAACCTCTTGGGCTTTGCCAACGAGATTACACTGCAATAACAATGCCCACATATCCCTAGGCCATTTCAATTTAACCACAACTTGTTCGAAGGCCACAAAGTAAGAATAGACCTCAGTCTCGCGGAATGGAGGTACGAGTTTGACATACTTACTAACGTCGAAGTCGGGTTGACCCATCTCCGAACTATCAGAAGTCGGCCTGGTGCGTGGTAATGGAACTGGACTTTTACACTTTTGAGCTTCTAGGTCCAATCTACGCAGCTTAACATCTCGATCAGCGGTTATCTCCAGCTCTTTCAGACGAAGCAGTTGCGTTTCATATTCTTGTTTCTTAAGTTCAAGATCTAGCTCTTTCAAACGAACAGTTACCGTTGGATCGAACTGAGAATCTTTTTTACCACTTACCGAATAAACTTCGCTAGTTAACTACTGATCTCCATCAGACTCTGCATCAGGACTTCTAGTTACAGTATGTTCAGTCAAAATACCAGTCTCTACTAGCCTATCGTACAACTCATCTTTAATAACCTGCATTCTCCCCCCCTTTAGAAACAGTTATATTAAAAGAAATCCGCTGTCTGTATCAGGCCTATTTTCCTACACCGTTCAAATTCTCTCTGCGTAGGCAAAAGAGTGAACTTAACTAAATCAAAATCCATCCTAAAACCCTATAACCTTCCTCCCCCATCAAAGGTTCAAAACAGCCAAGCAAAAAGTTTTGAAAGATGAATAACGATTTAAACAAACAAACGAACCCACAATTACCATGAGCAGATCAATTCAAATTATCACGCACAGACGAAGCGAACAAGCAGACGAATCTTCCAATTTGTCACAAGCCAGGTGTCACAATCGGACAATTGTTACGTTCCGAGTACCAAATGACTAGACGAGCCCCCAATTGTTACGTTCTCCCCAGTCTAGGGTGGGGAATACCGAACAAATCATTAACAAAAGATGATTAAGCAACGATACCCGCCTCTCTCCTGTCCCAGCTCACACACAGAAACACAACGGAGCGAGAGTATATTCAATAATACGTTTTTAATTCACAAAGTAACATAACAAGAAGCGTGAATCTTCAGGAGGGGTCAAGGCCAAAATAACAAACAAAAGAAAAACTAACTAAAACATTAAACAGTAACTTACCTAACAAATCAAAAACCCAAACAAAAATACAATACTCTCCCCTTACCCCCTAGCTGTCAATAAAAAGGGATCATAAAGTAAATGGCAACCTCCTCCCTACGGCTTAAACAAATTAATAACGCCGGCACAAAAGAACTCTCATTTAGAATGACATCAACCCGTCAGCCACCACAATACCACGGATGCGTTGACGACTGGGGCAGGAGGCGGAGGGCAGTAACGGCAACGACCAACACGGCGGGACTCAACACACTGCTTAGTGCTCTACCATTTTTCTCTTCCTTCTCAGCTTTTAACCACTCTCACTCATCACATAATCAGCTGCAGCTGCGTCCAATCAACACTGCGAGNGAGTATATTCAATAATAAGTTTAATTCACAAAGTAACATAACAAGAAGCGTGAGTCTTCAGGAGGGGTCAAGGCCAAAATAACAAACAAAAGAACTAACTAAAACATTAGACAGTAACTTACCTAACAAATCAAAAACCCAAACAAAAATACAATACTCTCCCCTTACCCCCTAGCTGTCAATAAAAAGGGATCATAAAGTAAATGGCAACCTCCTCCCTACGGCTTAAACAAATTAATAACGCCGGCACAAAAGAACTCCCATTTAGAATGACAACAACCCGTCAGCCACCACAATACCACGGATGCATTGATGACTGGGGCAGGAGGCGGAGGGCAGTAACGGCAACGACCAACACGGCGGGACTCAACGCGCTGCTTAGTGCTCTACCATTTTCCTCTTCCTTATCAGCTTTTAACCACTCTCGCTCATCCACATAATCAGCTGCAGCTGCGTCCAATCAACACTGCGCAGGGTAAAAGGGAAGAGAGAGAGCGAGAGAAGCGGAAGAGGAGAGAAGAGAGAGGCAGAGAGAGAGGCTGAGAAGAGACGAGAAGATGAGAGTGGAGAGAGAGCGAGACGAGAGAGAGAGGAGAGCGATGAGAGAGAGAGAAGAGAGGACGAGAGAAAAGAGAGAGAGAGAGACACACAGGAAATGGCACCATACACAGAACATCTCTGCACATTAAACAATCAGGATGAACAATAAAAGCACTTCTGTCCAGAGGACGTAACACCCCCACCCTTAACTACAAAACCCGATTTGTAGTAAAAGGAAACAAAACAAACAAACAAAAATAAACAGAATACATTCATACAACCCATGCACTTTTCAGCAGGCATTTTGATCATCATCAGCATGAACCCTCGACAGTGCATCAGCTACAATATTATCTGTACCTTTCTTGTACCGGATGTCTAAATTAAACTCTTGCAAAAAGAATGCCCATCTCATGAGACGTTGATTAGTGTTAGACATGCGGGCGAGAAATATCAGAGGGTTGTGATCAGTGTGCACCACAATGCAATCACCAGAACTCAAATATACCTCGAAGTGCTGAATAGCCAACAATAAAGCTAGAGCTTCCTTTTCGATGGTACTATAGTTCTTCTGACATCTATTGAACTTCTTTGAGAAGTAACTCACTGGATGTTCAATACCAGCCTCATCAGCCTGCGTCAGCACCGCGCCAGCACCATTGGCACTCGCATCCACCTGCAGACTGAAAGCAGCAGCAAAATTCGGAGCTTGGAGAACTGGAGCATTGCACAATAGATCCTTAGCAGAACAAAAGGCAAAAATCACAAACTTCGTTCCACATAAATTGTCGTTCAGTGCTCAACAGATCAGTGAGAGGTGCAACTACAGAGGCAAAATTACAACAAAAACCTCGGTAATAACCAGCCATTCCCAGAAAACGCCGCAGTTCGCGTTTATTCGTGGGTACAGGGAATTGCATAACGGCTTCAATTTTAGCCTGGACTGGTCTAACCTGGCCTTGTCCGACCAGTTTACCAAGATAGGTTACGATCGCCTTGGCAAACTCACACTTACCAAGGTTAAGTCTCAAAGATGCTTTAGCCAAGCGTTCCATAACCAAAACAAGAGTACATAAATGATCTTTCCACGTCATGGAGTATATTACCACGTCGTCCAAGTAGACTTCGCAGTTCTGCACATCCGACAATACAAGGTGCATTAAATCGCTGGAACGTGGCGGGTGCATTGCGCATCCCGAAAGCCATCACAGTATACTGCATAAATGCGTCAGGTGTAACAAACGCAGAGACTTCAGACGCGCGCTTTGTTAATGGCACCTGCCAGTACCCTTTTAGGAGGTCGAGCTTGGTAACATAACGTGATGAACCCACACGGTCAACACAGTCTTCCATCCTAGGGAGAGGAAATGAGTCAGCCTTAGTAACGTGATTCACTCTGCTAAAGTCAGTGCAGAATCGCAGTGAGCCGTCAGACTTGAGCACAAGTAGGCATGGCGAGCTCCATGGGCTCTGACTTGGTATTGCGAAACCGTTACTCACGAGATAATTTACTTCATCTCTCATAGCCTGACGTTTGCGTGGATTGACACGATATGGATGTTGCTTGATTGGCGTACTTTGACCCACTTCAATATCATGCACTAACACATTCGTCTGAGAAGGGACATCACTGAACAATTTAGGATACTTATGAATCAGTTCAATAACATCATCACGCTGATACTCCGACAAATATGAAAGGTAGGATGACAAGATGGCTAAAATAGCAGAATTCAAAAGTCTCCCGTCAGAAGCTTGAACATCCTCTCCAATTATATAATCTGTCCCTGGCACGCAGCTGGAAGACAGCTCAACAACAGTCACTGCAGATACATTTTTACCCGAAGACTTAACCTCAGACACATTTTTGTCAACATATGCTTTCAACATATTCACGTGGCAAACTCTACTTTTGCGACGTCGATCAGGGGTTAAAACTGTATAGTTGGTATCACCCAGTTTTCTCTCAATTTTATACGGCCCAGCAAAACGAGCGTGCAAAGAAGAGTTAGGAACAGGCAGAAATGCAAGCACAGAATCACCTGGTTGAAAGTTACGAACTACACTCGTTTTATCCTAACCATACGCTAAACACTTATTTTCCGATTTGAGACCAGCAAGATGCTGCTTAGCAACCTCCCAAGCATTACGGAGCTGTTCGTGAAACGTGTTGACATACTCCAAGATCGGTATTCGAGGAGGATCCTTAGAGAGGAACTGTTCGCTCAGCAATTTCAAGGGTCAGCGAACTGTGTGTCCAAACACAAGTTCGGCCGGACTAAACCCTAAGGATTCTTGTACAGTACTCCTTATAGCGAACATTAACAACGGTAGCCCATCCACCCATTCTTTATTAGTTTCCACACAGTAAGTGCGTAACATCGATTTTAGCGTCTGGTGAAAACGCTCGAGTGCACCTTGTGATTCTGGGTGATACGCACTCGACATTTGGTGTTCCACTCCCAGTTCATCTACTAACTGTTCAAATAAGCATGAAGTGAAGTTCGTTCCCTGGTCTGTCTGTATTACTCTAGATAGCCCGAACGTAGAGCAAAACTTGACCAGTTCTTTGACCACAGCTTTCGCTTTAATAGAACGCAATGGCACCGCTTCCGGATAACGGGTAGCAGCGCACATTATGGTTAAGATAAACTGATGACCAGACTTAGACTTCGGTAAAGGACCAACACAATCCAAAATAAGCCTCTCAAACGGTTCCCCTACAACCGGAATAGGTTTGAGTGGCGCTTGCGGAATCGTTTGGTTAGGTTTGCCAACAAGTTGACAAACATGACACACCCGAACAAACTCGGACACGGATGATTTCAAACTCGGCCAAAAGAAATGTCTAGAAATGCGGTCATACGTTTTAGTAACACCAAGGTGTCCTGAACAAATATGTTCGTGAGCCAACTTCATAATCTGAGATCGATACTCTGTAGGAAGAACAATCTGATACACATCGTCACTTTTAGGACTCGATGGCTTCCACCAACGCATCAACACACCATCGTCCCAAAAATAGCCCACTCGAGCATCCGACACTTGTGTACTACTTACGGCCGCACTAATACATTTACTCAAGGTTCGATCAGATTTCTGCGCAACTATTAATTGTTCCCTACCCACCTTTAAGGAAATTTCGTCTGCGCTACCGTGCTGATTACCCGACAACAGTTGGGGTTTAACAAGCAGTTTGCACTCTGCAACCTCAGACGGTACAGCTAGAAAAGAACTTGACAGATCCACCACATCTTCAAATTTCTTTTGTGCACGCGTTACAACACATGCCGAAAAAACCGTGGGAAATTGCAATAAAGCAGGTACCGGATTACTAATATCAGGCTTTGCTGACACGATCGGATATGGGAAAACTTTAGCCCCAGCCAAATCATTACCCAAGATCATGCTCACGCCCTCTACAGGTAACTGGGAATACACACCAATGCTAACAGGGCCTGAAATAAGGTCAGATTTTAGAAGGACTGTATGTAACGGTACAGAAGTACAGCCCGGTTCAATCCCTCGAATGAGCACATCATTGCCCGTATATGACCCACTCGAAAACGGCAGTGCATTCTCTAAAATCAGTGACTGTGCCGACCCTGTGTCTCGCAACATGACTATCGGCTTTGCCTCAGAATCATCTGAAAGTGAAACTAAGCAAGTCTGCAGAAACGACTCAAACACATTCAAATTGGGACTGTGGTGACTGACCAGAGACCGGAATAAACGCCACCCCTTTGGGCTTGCTGCCAGCTTTCTGCTGCCAGACCTTACAGTTTGAGATAAGATGACCAGGATCAAGGCAATAAAAACAAACTCTCTTCTTATCAGGACGTCTTGGCATTTTTGCCTCACTGTCAGCCCTAACAGAATTATCGCCTAACATCCTTTTATCTTTCCCTACATCCGTAACGACGGATATTTTAGGAGCGCGCATAACTGGAAATACGGTCTTATGAGTAAGCATGAATTCGTCAGCGTGCGTCGCTGCATCAGACAATTTCGATACTCTCTGCTCATTTAAATGTACCACGATACTTTCAGGCAAACAGCTCTTAAAATCTTCAAGTAAAATTAGCTCTTGCAATTCCTCAAGAGTCACAATTTTTGTGGAAATGCACCATTTCTCAAATAATGTTCTTTTCTCACGCGCAAATTCAACGAACGTCTGCTTGGCTGCTTTTGAACACGCCCTAAACTTTTGTCGGTACGCCTCTGGTACCAATTCATAAGTGCGCAATACAGCCGATTTCACGACATCGTAATTCAGTGAATCCTCAATTGGCAAAGCCGCCACAACCTCTTGGGCTTTGCCAACGAGATTACACTGCAATAACAATGCCCACATATCCCTAGGCCATTTCAATTTAACCACAACTTGTTCGAAGGCCACAAAGTAAGAATAGACCTCAGTCTCGCGGAATGGAGGTACGAGTTTGACATACTTACTAACGTCGAAGTCGTGTTGACCCATCTCCGAACTACCAGAAGTCGGCCTGGTGCGTGGTAATGGAACTGGACTTTTACACTTTTGAGCTTCTAGGTCCAATCTACGCAGCTTAACATCTCGATCAGCGGTTATCTCCAGCTCTTTCAGACGAAGCAGTTGCATTTCATATTCTTGTTTCTTAAGCTCAAGATCTAGCTCTTTCAAACGAACAGTTACCGTTGGATCGAACTGAGAATCTTTTTTACCACTTGCCGAATAAACTTCGCTAGTTAACTCCTCTCCATCAGACTCTGCATCAGGACTTCTAGTTACGGTATGTTCAGTCAAAATACCAGTCTCTACTAGCCTATCGTACAACTCATCTTTAATAACCTGCTTTCTCTCCCCTTTAGAAACAGTTATATTAAAGAAATCCGCTATCTGTATCAGGTCTACTTTCCTACACCGTTCAAATTCTCTCAGCGTAGGCGAAAGAGTGAACTTAACTAAATCAAAATCCATCCTAAAACCCTATAACCTTCCTCAGCCATCAAAGGTTCAAAACAGCCAAGCAAAAAGTTTTGAAAGATGAATAACGATTTAAACAAACGAACGGTCCAATTGTCAAAGAAACGAACCCACAATTACCATGAGCAGATCAAATCAAATTATCACGCACAGACGAATCGAACAAGCAGACGAATCTTCCAATTTGTCACAAGCCAGGTGTCACGATCGGACAATTGTTACGTTCCGAGTACCAAATGACTAGACGAGCCCCCAATTGTTACGTTCTCCCCAGTCTAGGGTTGGGGATACCGAACAAATCATTCAATAAAGATGATTAAGCAACGATACCCGCCCCTCTCCTGTCCCAGCTCACACACAGAAACACAACGGAGCGAGAGTAAATCAAACAATAAGCTTTTAATTCACAAAGTATCATAACAAGCGTGAATCTTCAGGAGGGGTCAAGGCCAAAATAAACAAAAGAAGAACTAACTAAAACAATTAGACAGTAACTTACCTAACAAATCAAAAACCCAAACAAAAATACAATACTCTCCCCTTACTCCCTAGCTGTCAATAAACAGGAGATAACAAGGGATCATAAAGTAAATGGCAACCTCCTCCCTACGGCTTCTTAAACAAATTAATAACACTAGCACAAAAGACTCTCATTTAGAATAACGACAACCCGTCAACCACCACAATACCACGGATGCATTGATGACTGGGGCAGGAGGCGGAGGGCAGTAACGGCAACGACCAACACGGCGGGACTCAACGCGCTGCTTAGTGCTCTACCATTTTCCTCTTCCTTATCAGCTTTTAACCACTCTCGCTCATCCACATAATCAGCTGCCAGTGCGTCCATCCAACTGCGCAGTGGTAAACGGGGAAGAGAGAGAGAGCGAGAGAGAGAGAGAGAATAGAGGAGAGAGAGAGACACACAGGAAATGGCACCATACACAGAACATCTCTGCACATTAAACAATCAGGATGAACAATAAAAGCACTTCTGTCCAGAGGACGTAACAGCGGGATAAGACGCTGCTACGGTTAATTACGATGCTTCCTGCATTATTTTAAAATAGACTAATATGGTGTCATTTTTTTATGTTGTGTATAAACTATATTTAGTTATACTTGTAGGCTACATGTTAAATAAAAAATAAATAATAAAATAAAACTGTAATACTAACTATTATATCACTAGATGCTGCTTAGCCTTATATACAGTATGTATTATTAATAATTTTTGTTAGATAATGATAAATTATATATATATATATTATATATATATATATATACGGCTGTAGTATCTAGCTGGTGAACACAATTTACTGATAATGTTAAATAGGTTTTACTAGATTTTATTAGTTTTAATTTTAAAGTCATAGTTAAATAAAAGTACTTAGATATTGCTTTTTTTGACTTATTTACATATGTAACTTAAAGTAATCCAAAAGTAATCAGATTACATTAATATTGTGGTGCTTGGATTACGTTACTGAATACTTTTTTGATGTAGTCATTTGTAACTGTAACGAAATACATTTTAAAAGTAACCCTCCCAACCCTGCCTATACATTTCGGGGGAGTCACATCACATGACATTTTACAACCTGCATGACTTTGATTTTACTTAATTTTTCAAATACTAATATGCAGCAAAGCAGTATTATTTTTAAAGAAATAATAATAATACATTCTCAAGGATTTCTTTCTTTCTTTTAATTAAGCTTTTCTTATTACATCAAGGCAGTTGTATCACTCTGTTGTAAATACATTTAACATATGAACAAATAAATAGATATGGACCAAAAAAAGAATGCTTAATGTAGCTGAATGGCTTTGTTCACAGGAGCGAGATTCAAATCCAGCCTGGTCATGCCAATGCTCTGTTTTACCTGTTTTTACAAAAGGGTGTTTTAAGTGCAAAACTCCTGTGAGGTGAATGCAACCGCTGACCTTTTACCTCTCAGATGTATTCTCTCTTATACATAGCACATGCTCCTGTTTCCAAGGTAACTGATATTAATTCAGTTCAACATTGATCCAAAGTCATAGTTATTTATTTACCTCTTCCACAGAGCATCTCTGGTGAGCAATATTAAACACACAAGAAAGAAATTAGTCGATCGATCCAGAAGCATTTTTATCCCTTTCAAATCAAGGCACTGTTGTAATGTAGTGAACTCCCGTGTTGGGGTCTGTGGTTTATGTTACATGTGACTGAGACAAGTGAAATTCCTCTCAGATCTGCAGATTTGGTCCTCGGTGGAATACACAATCAAACCATCAGACGGCTTTTGCTGAAAAGTCCCAGGTGCACACAAATACTACCATACACTTTATATGTTTAGAATAAGGCCCAGAGCACTCTATGTGAATGTCAAGGCTTCTAGAAATGCACACTCATTGTCATGCATCATGTTATGAAATGTGTCAGAACACAATTCATACTGCAATTCACAAGTTCACCTGCCCATCTAGTATTGCAATGTAGTACTCCAGTCCAGACAAGAAATCAAGTCCGTCTCAAGTCAGAGTCCAAGACCATAATTTCTGTGACTAATCGAGATCAGCTCAATTGAGTCCAGGCCGAGTCCAAATGCTATCGAAAATATAGTCATAGACTTGGCGGTAACACTTTAGAATAATGGTCCGTTGTTAACAAGTAACTATGCAAGAAGTAATAGGTAGTACTACATTAACACAACATAATACTATTAACTAATAGAGAAGCAGATTAGCAGAAACTTTAGGACAAAGGAGGTACTTATTAGATATGTAATTACTAAAAAATATATATCCTCATTGAGAACTACTTGTGAACTATGACCAATTAATTAAGAATAACCAATTAATTACTAATCACAGCAGTAACGTCTTAAAAGTGAACATTTGGTTTTTTTGTGGAAACTAATTTATGAATTTGATGTCCCCCAAATAAGTCGGCTTCATTTTAAAATTGTGACTACTACTCTTACGAAAGGATGGATGTTCTCTGTTTATTTCTAACAAAAACATAAAATAATAATAAAAATAATTCATTTAAAAATGTTAATAATTAGGAAGTGATTGAATTAGTTCACAATTATGAGCTCTACTTGGTGTCAGTTCAGTATGTCTCCGACTCCAAAATACCTACCTTTAGTGACAGTAGGCTGGGGAAGACTTTTCTTGAATATAAATAATGATATTCTCTTGACAAAAACAATTCACATCCTTAATGAAGGCATCGACTGCATTATATTGTGTTAAGCACAAAACCGCAAATTCCAGATTACAGTGTCTGGTAAAATACCACTAGTGCCTCACACAAATGTATGTGCCAGATATAAAATATGTTAAATAACTTATTAATTTACTTGTAATTACTGAGTGGTTAAGGTGCTTTTCACTTTAAAAGGATTGGGCCAGAGCACTAGTGTTAATGCAGGGCTTACAAGGGGGGTATGCGCGAGTAATAGGTGCGGCTAAATGTATTTTCACTTTAAAGCTTAAAGTGCTATAAGGAAAACTACTAGTGATGGACCAATTTACAAAGTGAAAAAACACGTAACCCTCAGGAATTAATTCACAAGTAAATTAAATCGAACTTACCCCCCACCCTAAAACCTACGCGGCGCCCGTCTCGGCACCAACGAGTGACATACTGTACAGTCATGCATTTGTGTGAAGCATTAGTGATATTTTACCAGTAGGTCTTTTGGAGTGGGATACATTGATACTGAACTGACACGAAGCAGAGATCATAATTGTGAACTAATTCAATCATGAGCTTGTCAGCATCACTTCTTAATTATTAACATTTTTAAGTGAATTTTCATTTTTATTATTATTCTCTGTTTAAGTTTGAACATCCATCCTTTGGTAAGAGTAGTAGTCACAATTTTCAAATGTAGCCGACTTATTTGGGGGATATCATATTCATAAATGAGTTTCCACAAATAACCCAATTGTTCACTTTTAAGACGTTACTGTTGTGATTAGCAATTAATTGGTTATTCTTTATTAACCGGTCATAGTTCACAAGTAGTTCTCAATGAGGATATTTTTATTTAATAATTATCAAATATCTAATAAGGAACTACCTTTGTCCTAAATTTGCTACTACTTACTGCTTAGTTAATCTTGCTTCTCTATTAGCTAATAGTATTAAGTTAAGTGGTAATGTAGTACTACCTATTACTTCCTGCATAGTTATTTGTTAACAATGGACCATTATTCTAAAGTGTTTCCGACTTGGCTCAAGATTCAAGCTAACCACCTGGACTACGGGATTGGATAGAATGAGGTATCTTAGAACAGAGGAGGAGACGGGTGATGAAGGGACGATGTGGCTGAATGACTGCTGTTTATATACTACTATATATATATATTGTGATTATGATTGACAGGACTTCCTTCCCAACTTGCATTTAATGCTTCATTTATGTGCTGCATTCTCAGCATTGCCACAAGGGACGCTATAACAGGCATTTGCGCAACTGTCTACTTCTATGGTCAGTTTTCTCTGAAGGTTCATTCAGGTAGTCAGGTTGGTTAGCATGGCTGTGTTACGTTCTGCCGATAGGTGTCATATTTACACCAACAAAACTTTTATTGTATCAAAAAAGAAATTTTTCCAAATATTTTCTTTCATGTTCCACAGAAAAAAAGAAAGTCATGCACGTTTGAACAACATGAGGGTCCAAAAATAATGAATGTCCCTTTAAAAAACTGAAATGGTTCGTTCCCACTATAGTAACTCAAAAAAACATAGGTTGTATAAGGACTGCAATTTATAATGCATTCATAACGTACCGAAATGATGTATCGGGCACATAAAAGTACTGTTCGCACTTGCCCAGTCATTTAACTTTGGTAACCAGTCAGCAAAATGAGCTGGACTCTTTTTCTGTCCATCACACCAGAATGGTTTTAAATGTAAAGAGAGAAGAAAGAAGAAGAGAAGAAAATGACAGAAGAAGAAGAAGAAGAAGAAGAAGCGAAAATATATTTATAAAACTACCAAAATACATAGCCACTTAAACTCAGCCAGTTCATTAATGTGTCCACCAATTATGACACATAATTCAGGTGTTTCTCCTTTAAAAGCGCTGGGCACATCAAACCACAGATCATTGGCTCTTTGTTAGCTTAGCTCTTATCTGTCCTCATTCCCTCCAATCCACAGAGCTCCAAAAATTACAACATTTCAAGAATCACGCAGTTTGCTTTGTCTCTGGTGGTACACTGCGCTCTTTAATGCGAGGTAATAACATGGTAAAAGTAATGCACTGCAATGTCCAGCTCGACAGTGGTTATTGGAATTCTGTTCAGCTTTTAATGAAAACCCCATTGAACAGGCTGCACACTGGGTTCATTAAGGCAGCAAACACTTCGTATCCCAATCCCCAAGTGATGGTGTATTTATACCTTCCTCATTAACTGAAAGGGTACTCTATTTAGACATATTTCTGCATTCTCATGATGTAAAAAACTGATCCACATTATCCATATTGAAGCTGTGCTGAAGATAGGCGAAATGGTGTGGTCCTGTTCGCATTGGTTTGACTCTGAGCAGGTGATAAAAAGAGGAAGATCAGGCTATAATGTGGGTTTTCTGAGAAGCTGACTCCTCTACCTGTCATTTAAAAGGAGAGACAGAGCATCATCTACTGGAGAGACCATGAAAGACAGACAGACTCTGAACTGGAGCACTGACACTCCATTTACAGCACACCGAAGTTTGCTGGTTAAAGCCCCTTTACACCTAGGATTAAAGGATTAGTTCACCAACGATTTTACTCATCCTCATTATGTTCCAAACCTGAGTGAGTGGAACACAAAAGAGGATATTTAGCAGAATATGAATGCTGAACCTTTTCAATGAAGGCATAAATGAATCGTCGAGCTGTCCAGAAAAGACAGCGTACATCTTGGGGAAACAGGTCACAAGTGGCCTGTGCAAAATACAGGTTTTGCGATCCAATCATTCAAAACACATTTGAACATAATCATAAAGCCACACATTGGATTATGACTTAGCACAATGCATTTGCATTCTGTTGTAGGTTAACAGTGAAGGACTGCCTACTAAAATAATAAGTAATCCTTGCTCCAAAACAATGCACTCTAAAAAATGCTGGGCTATATACAACCCAGTGCTGGGTAAAATAGGGACAAACAGCACTTACTACAGAAGTTGGTAAACATTTAACCAACCGCTGGGTCAAAACACTCCAATTGCTGGGTTTGTCCCTATTTTACCCAGCACTGGGTTGTATTTAGCCCAGCATTTTGTGGGTTTTAAACCAACCCAGGATTGTTGGAAAAGTGTGCCTGTAGCAACATTTCTGCTAAATGATAATATGTTGCTTCCTGCATGTTTCGTGTTTCGCTATCAAAATGAAATGTACTACTTGCGTTCAGTTCTATCCAAAAAAGAAAAAAAAATGTGATAATGTTTTATTACATTGGATACTGTTTGTATCATGGACGTTTGAAAATTAAATGTGTAGTGAGTGGCGATAAAAGTTTAATGCTCTATTGGCTTTGAAATTAATGTACCACACACACTAAACATAACGTACAATGTTAACAAAATCAAATGTGAGATAAAAACACATTTGCTTAAGCAACCTTGCCATTTTAGCTTGCTTCTTCATGTCATCGAGTGCAGTGCTGTACCAGATGAGCTACAAGGCAGGTTTATTATGTCAGAAATGTCTGCTGATAATGTGATGCAAATGTTTAAAAGTAATAGTTTACAAAACTTACACAGTGGTAAAAAAGTGGTCATATCATAGCATTGTGCAAAGAACCAGGTGAAAATAAGTTTTTATTATAAAAACTTGATAATCTGCCACTGTAATCATTATTTTGAAAGTGTGAAAAGAACTTGGTTGTTGGTTGAAGTTGTTGTTTTACTGCCTCTAGTGTTCATTTATCCCTAATGTCCACATAATTATGAAGCATGCAATTTCTTGCAAAACTTGACAAAACTATAAGCTTCCACTAAAGTTCAAGTATATTTTTAGAGCAACATTGTGCCGACTTAATGCACTCGAGATGGATGTTAATACCAGGTAAAAATAGAGTCTAGAATGGAGATCCCCTTGTTTTGTTATGTTGTATCACTCACTTGCAGTGCTGACGGTGTGAATGTATTGCTGATTAAATAGTGCAGGAATTTGAAGTACCCCCTGATATTTGAAGCTGATAACACATTTGCATGTTCACTGCTTTCTGATGTCATGGTCACATGCAGAAATACAGTTTAGCGTTTTAATTTTGATAGTTTGAACATTTAAAAAAATATTCATTTTAATTTTTGCATTTTCATGATGTAATTAATTGACAGCATTTAATCAACTCTCAAACCTCCTGCAGTTCCCTTGCAAACCCCAGTTTGAAACCCTGAAATGGGGAATATACATGAATAACTGACACATTGCTTTAATCCTGTATATAGAAAGCCATGCCAGTTTTCAACAGTCACTTTGTCTTGAACTGAAAGCCCCCCAGAATAAGAGAAATGGGAAGGGAATTAAGGTATGTCACTGATGCATTAAGATCGGAGAGAAGATAGATGTAATTTCACATTTGGAGAATCCTTGCGCAGAAGCAATTATCAAATGACATTAGGATGTGACAGACTGTGGGGGTTATCAAGAGGTCCTTAAGCCCTGCAAGACTGTTATAACTTTGCTCAGTTCATCTGAGGACCCAGAGTTGTACCCTCTGCACCTACATCAGCCCCGACTTCACACCAAATCTTTATGAATGAGAGAGAAGAGGAGAAAAAACTGGGTAGGTCACGTCAAAGACAAACAGTCTGAAGTTTAAGACGGAGGGAGTCATTTTAGTGAAAAGGACGTGACATGTGGCCAAGTATGGTTACCATACTAGGAATTAGTGCTCTGCTTTTATCCCATCCAAAATGCACACACACAAGAAGTTACACAAATCGAGAGCAGTGGGCAGCCAAATGCTGCGGTGCTCGGGGAGCAGTTGGGGGTTTGGTGCCTTGCTCAAGGGGACCTCAGTCGTGGTATTGAAGGTGGAAGAGAGTGCTGTACACTCACTCCCCCCACCTACAATCCCTGCGGGACCAGAGACTCGATCACTCACAACCTTCAGGTTACAGGTCCAACTCTATAACCATTAGGCCACGATTCCCTAGTCTCTTGGAGAACCTTTCGTAATGAGGTTAACATTAACTGCATTTGGATATTCCAGTATTTCCAGGGTTATGCATTATGAGGTTATGAGATATAGGGTTAGAATGTTAATGCCAGTAAGGAAAAGTTCTTGACACTGCAAAAAATTGGCATATTCGTTTGATTCTGAAGGATCATGTAACACTGAAGAATGGAGTAATGGTTGCTGAAAATTCTGCTTTGCCATCACTGGAATGAATTATGTTTTTAAATATATTCAAATAAATAATATTTTCACTGCTACTAAATAATACATGAAGACAAGGAGTGCTAAAATGTATTTATTTGTTTATTTTTTTGCTGTACTGTGCATTTTTTAGATCAATCATAATCAGTTTATTTCTTTTTTTATTTATTTTTCTTTTAATATTTGTAATTGTAAACAAACTATGATCTGCTAAATAATCTATACTTCTTTTATTATTCATTGATATCAGATATGCCTATCTCAGTGTCTGTCTCAATGTCTTCTATAAGCCATCATAACCCTCTGAAAACATAAGTGAAGACAGCAGCTCCTGTAAGAGGAACAGAGGGACTGATTCAATAAGGCCTAAAAGACCAAACAAGACAACTAGTGATCAAAATGATTCTTGTGCTCTGGTTACTCGCCATGTAAATATATAAATAAAACTATATATCCAAGTGTTCATATTTATGTCCATATAATATCATTACAGAAGTACTTTTATCTGAAAAAGGTTCAATAAAGAATCTTTAAGGGCTGTTTCATATACGCACAAAAACAACACATATTTAACAGCGTACAATATTCACGCTGCCCATTTAAGCGGAACAGTGCTGCATACCAGCAGCACAGAAGATGCAGAGTTGCATAATAGCAAATAAATCATAGTGCAGTTATGCAGCAGAAATGGCCACTGTGAATGCATGTGTGAGCCTGCTGCCGCAGTTACAGTGTTGTTTCGCTTACATACTGTACTTCCTTGAGTGTGCAATATGAAACAGACCTGTGTTAAACTCTCGTTGTTGTAACACAGGATTTAAAAATTGGTTGAGTTTGCTCAAGTAGGGTGATCATTGTTTAGATCTCTCGCCGCAATGCGCAATCTTTCCACATTAACAAAGACTTCTCTGATTTGAGGATCTCACTTCAGGATTATTTGTAGTTTAGTTTTTGCAATTTAAAACAATTTATAAACCACTTCAACAATCTTTACATTTTATTTTATTTTTTAAATATTGATTTCTGTAAGCATTGGTTTGTTGCAACACAGGTCAATCACAGAAGGCTATGGCTCTGGCAACAATATGCACTTTTGGTCCTGTACCCATAAAAATACAAATAAACTGCTCTAAAACACTGTTCAGACTCACTAGTTTATTTAATTTTGGGATACACTCAGCTCTGCTCCTGCAAGGTCCTGTAATTCTGAAGACTTGATTTACTTGTGCAGCCATTTGATTACTAGGAACTCAAGGATAAGATTAAAACCTGGTCTCACTAAGACCGTCCACAGTGTGCTTAAATAAACCATCACAAAGAAGTAGGTTTTTAGAAGAATGTTGGCTACCACTTTACATTAAGGTCCCATTAGTTAATGGTAATTAATGCAATACTTAACCTATGAACAATGAGCAATGCATTTGTTATAGTTAGTATTCATTAATCTTTATTAACATCAGGAAATAAAAAAACGTGTTCATTTTATAGTTTGTGTGCGTTGTCTCAGGTCCATTAAATAATATAAACAGATACGACTTTTGATTTTAATAATACAGAAGTAAATATTGAAATTAACATTAACTAAGATTACAAGGTTTTGTTGTTGGTGTTGTTTTGTTTTCATTGTTAGTTTGTCCTTTTTTTGTTTTGTGCAAATCTAAAAATCCCCATTTTGTAGTGCAAATGTCCGGAGCCCCGCACATGACATGCAAGAAAAAATAAATAAATCATGCACACGATTTACTAATTCGTTCCCTCGATGTACTAAAACGTGCACACGATTACTATTTTGTTCCCTCTTTTTGCTAAATCGTGTGCACAATTTACTAATTCGTTCTCTCGATTTATAAATCGTGTGCACGATTTAGCAAATCGAGGGAACGAATTAGTAAATTGTGCGCACAATTTATAAATCAAGGGAACGAAATAGTAAATCGTGTGCACGTTTTAGTACATCGAGGGAACGAATTAGTAAATCGTGCACATGATTTAGCCTACTATTTTTTTCCTGCATGCAATGTGCGAGGCTCCGTACATATGACAAGCATTTTTTGAATTAAATGGTCAACTATTTTGTTTTTGCTAAGACTAATATTTTCAAACTTTTTTTTTGTATAGCTTTACAAAATTATAGCATAATAGCAATCTTTACATAATCATTTAAATAAGCAATAATTAAAATTCTGATGGGCATATCAAAGTTTAAAACTAAAAGTCAGGTTCTGTGACAAGGATAAACAATAAAACCAATAGATAAATGTGTTTTTAAAATATCAAAGTAAATACAGGTGCATCTCAATAAATTAGAATGTCGTGGAAAAGTTCATTTATTTCAGTAATTCAACTCAAATTGTGAAACTCGTGTATTAAATAAATTCATGCACACAGACTGAAGTAGTTTTAAGTCTTTGGTTCTTTTAATTGTTATGACTTTGGCTCACATTTAACAAAAAACCAACAATTCACTATGCGGGGTCTAGCCACGGGGTGTCGAAGGGGTAGGGGTTGTGACATGCCAATCAGCTAATCAACTCGAAATACCTGCAAAGGTTTCCTGAGCCTTCATAATGGTCTCTCAGTTTGGTTCACTAGCTACACAATCATGGGGAAGACTGCTGATCTGACAGTTGTCCGGAAGATATTCATTGACACCCTTCACAAGGAGGGTTTGCCACAAACATTCATTGCCAAAGAAGGTGGCTGTTCACAGATTGCTGTATCCAAGCATGTTCACAGAAAGTTGAGTGGAATGAAAAAGTGTGGAAGAAAAAGTTGCACAACCAACCGAGAGAACCGCAGCCTTATGAGGATTGTCAAGCAAAATCGATTCAAGAATTTGAGTGAACTTCACAAGGAATGGACTGAGGCTGGGGTCAAGCCATCAAGAGCCACCACACACAGACGTGTCAAGGAATTTGGCTACAGTTGTCGGATTCCTCTTGTTAAGCCACTCCTGAAAAACAGACAACGTCAGAAGCGTCTTACCTGAGCTGTGGAGAAAAAGAACTGGACTGTTGCACAGTGGTCCAAAGTCCTCTTTTCAGAGAGCAAGTTTTGTATTTCATTTGGAAAACAAGGTCTTAGAGTCTGGAGGAAGGGTTGAGAAGTTCATAGCCCAAGTTGCTTTAAGTCCAGTGTTACGTTCCACAGTCTGTGATGATTTGGGTGCAATGTCATCTGCTGATGTTGGTCCATAGTGTTTTTTGAAAACACGCCACTGCACCCTTTACCAAGACTTTTTGGAGCACTTCATGCTTCCTTCTGCTGACCAGTTTTTGAAGATGCTGATTTCATTTTCCTGCAGGATTTGGCACCTGTCCACACTGTCAAAAGCACCAAAAGTTTGTTAAATGACCATTGTGTTGGTGTGCTTGACTGGCCAGCAAAACTCACCAGACCTGAACCCCATAGAAAAATTTATGGGGTATTGTCAAGAGGAAAAATGAGAAACAAGAGACCAAAAAATCCAGATGAGCTGAAGGCCACTGTCAAGGAAACCTGGGCTTCCATACTACCTCAGTAGTGCCACAAACTGATCACTTCCATGCCATGCCGAATTGAGGCAGTACTTAAAGCAAAAGGAGCCCCTAACAAGTATTGAGTACATGTAGTTAAATGAACATACTTTCCAGAAGGCCAACAATTCACTAAAAATGTTTTTTTTTAGTGGTCTTATGAAGTATTCTAATTTGTTGAGATCGTGAATTGGTGGGATTTTGTTAAATGTTAGCCAAAATTATCACAATTAAAATAACCAAAGACTTAAACTACTTCAGGCTGTGTGCATTGAATTTATTTAATACACGAGTTTCACAATTTCAGTTACTGAAATAAATTAACTTTTCTATGACATTCTAATTCATTGAGATGCACTTAAGGGAGAAGTTATTTTTTTAATCAAAAGGCACTTTTAATGTGTCTATCATATCAGAAAAAAAAACTGTTATTTTTTTAATAAAGTTCGACCACTGGAACATAAAAATGGCCATAGTTCAAATAACTCCAACACGCTAGGGTTAGTTAGTGGTGCAATATGTGAAAATATCTCTTACAGTTTTTTTTCAATTGCTTAAACACATTTCTTGAAAATTGTGACTCCTTTTCCTCCACCCATCAAAACTCTAAACCCAAAAACAAAAACTGCCGAACTTCTCACCAATTCCACTTTCCCCATACGTCTTGTCAAAATGAAGCTCGCCACTCAAAACTATTCAATCTTGCTGAAAAAAAAACTTTGCCCTCAGACATGACACACAAGCCCTCAGAAACACACACAACAACATAGTCTTACACACTAATGAGATCAGTTCATAACACTGTTGCAAAAACCTTCTTTTGGCAATCAGGTATCATTTTACAGCTCAAAGTGTATTACAGTATACAACATAGTTAGAGCACATACATGTTACAGTAAATATAGCAGATACAGTGAAATTCAACAATAAGCTTTAAGAAAAGATTAATTTGATTACTCTGCTGTAAAGAGATCTTACAGTAGATGAAAAGCACTAGAAAGGAAAAGGTCAAATACCAAATAATTGCATATGAACACAACAGAATGTGTCATCTCTTAGTTTTGCAAAAATACAGTACATGTAAGAAGTACTTGGCTACAAATCAGTTCAGCAGTTACAGTATGAGTTTGAGGGTGTACAACTTGTTCTACAGTATTTACTATACATACATAAAAAGTAAAAGTTATCTCATCTGAAGTACTGCTACTGTTCTGTCATTATATTTTATCTGTAAGTAGTATTGAAAGCCTGTAGATGAGCCTGTAGGCCAGCTTTCATCATGCACAAGAACATGATCAACTACAGCGATGTGTATTTCATCAGGAATAAATGTGCTTTGACCTCGTCCCCTTCAGGTTTCTTTCCCCTCCTCTTCCTCTTTGTCTCCCCCTATTAGATAATGTTCCAAATCATATCACTGTGCTCTTGTTCGTACAATCCTAAGATTCTGACTGCTGTCATCAGTTTTTTGCTACTTAATGTTCACACATGGAATTGTGCTGTTTGAGTTTAAATTGTGATTCTTGAGGTAGTTATATTGTGTGTTTGTGTTTTCTGAATGAGAACATGGTTAAACCTGTGAAAAATGATGCCGTTCTTGTGTAGAGTTTAGCTGAAAACACTGAGCAAATTGGAGCGTGTGTGAAAACAGGTGAAATGTGTTAGAAGTTTTGAGAAATGTGTCTTTGTTTCAGGAACTGAAATGGTTATGAATGGTTTGGAAAATTGTGCCAAATTAATCAGTTATAGTGCGTTAGCAATCGAGAAAAACTGTAATTAAAACAAAATTTTTTAGAGGGTTGAATGTAATGCTACTAAGAACTGTCTTTTTTTCTTTTCTTCTGCGTATACAGAAATAAAATCCTGTGTGCACCGGTATCTGTCTGTCTATAACTGAAAAAACAGAGCTGAAAACATAGAGTGGATAAAAGAGACTAAGGTCTGATAGAGGTAAACACAAATACTGCAGACGCAGAGTTACTGCATGATGCATGGACACACATCTCATATAACACACTGATCTCTGGGCAAACACAAATAACTGCACAGCCATAAATGGACCTGTGTGTGATAGCATCACAGACTCATCTCAGCCGAGCAGGAGGGCCGAGCAAATACAATCACTGGTGCTCGATCAGACCCTCGGCCCAGCCCCTTCACTTCACAGGGACCGTAAAACACACAAAGTCTAGAGCACTGTGCGGCCGCATGTGGGCAGATGGCAGATGAGGACATCATGACAGATGATGAGTTATTCTCATTCAGCCACATGTGCAAGAGCAAAACAATAATGACCGGCGCACTGAGAGCTGATACGCTGATCTTTAGTGTTTTTGTGTAATAATACTGTAGTTGAAAGATGACCTTTTAGCAACTGTATATAACTCTATGATGGAAGGAACTATACAATACTTAATATGGCTGCCTCCATCTTGCTTGCGGTTCTTTTTTTTTTCTTTAAACCTACTGGATCCTGTATGTGAAGGGATGTGATTGGTTTGGTTTGGGTGAATTTAATTGACATGTGGCTAAGTATGGTGTCCCATACTCAGAATTGTGCATATTCATTATATAACTGTAACTTATAACTGAAATACAACTGAATATGTTTTGGTCAGCAGCTAAAATAATAAAAAATTGTGCCTATGTCCAAATATATATGGACCTGACTGTATTTATAAATAATAAATGTCAGAAAAATCGTATTCATTAATTAATTTTTCTTTTCTTTTTTTTCATACATAATACCACGGTGAAACTAGATGCTTGTTCATAAGTATGAACAAATTATTGCTAGGAAACGCTTGTTTTGTTTAATGTGTGGAGACGTGCTGATATCGCGTTTAGTCTCGTTCTGTATCGCGTATCTTGTCAGTGTCGTGCGCTTTGCTTGGCCATTTGTTGTGATAAACAGTAAAGTGTGTCCAGCTGAATTCAATTTGAGTTTTGTTAAACTAATTAAAAAGAAGCTTAGTTTACCGTGGAAGCGGTCGCGGCTGCGGTCGTGTGAAGACCTAAGAGTGTAAAGACCAATGACTCTACCGTTCGACTCTACCGAGCAGGGACACCAGCAAGGCACATAAGTATCGCTTCTGAATCATTCTCTTTCCTACTACTTGTTCCCCTTCTGTTTTCAGTTTTTATAACCAATTCTTACTATGTGTTTCCAGATCCCTACTATTACTACCACTCGCAAACCATGCATCACATACTGTAGGCAGCGCAATCCTAACAACATGTGCACTTTGCCTATGTCTGCTAATATACTACTTTCTTTTTCTGTTGGTCTCTGGAATTGCCAGTCTGCTGTGAACAAAGCAGATTTTATTACTTCTATTGCAAGTCATTCAAGACTAGACCTCATGGCCCTGACAGAGACGTGGATCAAACCAGAGGACAATGCTACACCTGCAGCACTCTCAAATAATTTCTCTTTTTCCCACTCCCCCCGTCTGACTGGAAGAGGTGGAGGTACTGGTCTGCTTATCTCTAATGATTGGAAATTTAATCCTTTACCATCTCTGAGTATCAACAGCTCTTTGAATCACATTCAGCCACTATTACCCACCCTCTTAAAATCCATTTTATAGTTGTTTATTGACCCCCAGGACCACAAGGTAACTTCTTAGATGAATTAGATGTGCTGCTCTTAACCTTTCCTGGGGATGGTACTCCCCTAGTTTTGCTTGGAGACTTCAACATTCACCTAGATAAACCTCAGGCTGCATACTTTCACACTCTGCTTGCTTCTTTTGATCTCAACCGAGTGTTAACTACGGCTACTCACAAATCAGGCAACCAACTGGACCTTATTTACACACGACACTGCTCCACTGATCATGTGCTCGTTACTCCACTGCACACCTCGGATCACTTCCTCCTCACTCTCAACCTCAACATGGTTCGTGAGTATCGTTCTAAGCTCAGAGCTGCAGAAAGAGTATGGCGCAAATCACAAAATCCTACTGACCTTAATGTATATAGATCACTTCTCTTTTCATTCTCTGCTAATGCCTCCACTGCTAAAAGGACATACTATCACAACAAAATTAACAATTCGCCTAACTCTCGCATGCTCTTTAAAACATTTTCATCCCTCCTTTGTCCTCCTCCTCCCCCTCCTTCATCAACTCTAACAGCTGATGACTTTGCCACATTCTTCATTAATAAAATTGCAACCATCAGTGCACAATTCTCCACATCACAAACTGTCAAACACATCTTACCAACAAACATACACTCGTTTTCATCCTTCTCTCCACTCTCTGAGGCAGAAGTCTCTAAACTCATCCTTTCCAATCATCCTACTACTTGTCCGCTTGATCCTATTCCATCTCATCTCCTTCAAGCCATTTCTCCTGCCGTTGTACCTGCACTCACTCACATCGTTAACACATCCCTTCACACTGGTGTTTTTCCCTCAACATTTAAACAGGCTTGTATAACCCCAATCCTTAATAAACCCACTCTTAACCCATCTCTTTTAGAGAACTACAGACCGGTTTTTCTTCTACCTTTCATTGCAAAAACACTTGAACTAGTTGTGTTCAACCAAGTCTCAGCCTTTCTCACACAGAACAACCACTCCTGGACAGCAACCAATCTGGCTTCAGAAGTGGACATTCGACCGAGCCTGCCTTGCTTTCTGTTGTTGAAGCCCTAAGACTGGCAAGAGCGGCTTCCAAATCTTCTATACTTATCTTGCTGGATCTCTCCGCTGCTTTTGATATACGGTGAACCACCAGATTCTCCTGTCAACCCTATTGGAAAATGGCATCTCAGGAACCGCACGCCAGTGGTTTGAGTCTTACCTCTCAGATAGGTCCTTCAAGGTATCTTTGAGAGGTGAGGTGTCCAAGACGCAACATCTTACTACTGGGGTGCCTCAGGGCTGTTTTTGGACCACTTCTCTTCTCTGTCTACATGGCATCACTAGGTTCTGTCATTCAGAAACATGGCTTTTCATATCACTGCTATGCTGATGACACTCAACTCTACCTCTCATTCCATCCTCGCATCTCAGCATGTCTAACAGACATTTTTTTGCTGTATGAAGGACCATCACCTTCAACTCAACCTGGCTAAGACAGAACTGCTTGTGGTTTCAACAAACCCATCACTTTATCAAAATTTCACCATCCAGTTAGGCTCATCAACCATAACTCCTTCAAAAACAGCTAGAAACCTTGGAGTTGTGATTGATGATAAGCTGAATTTCTCAGACCACATTGCTAACACTACCCGGTCCTGCAGATTTGCTTTATACAAAATTAGGAAGATCAGACCCTTTCTTTCAGAACATGCAACACAACTCATTGTTCAATCTCTTGTTCTGTTCAGGCTGGACTATTGCAGTGCTCTCTTGGCAGGTCTTCCAGCCACTTCTATCAAACCTCTACAATTAATCCAAAATGCCGCTGCAAGATTAATCTTTAATGAGCCGAAAAGAATGCACGTCACACCTCTGCTTATTAGTTTGCACTGGCTACCAGTAGCTGCTTGCATTAAATTCAGGCCATTAAATGTTTGCCTACAAAACCACCACTGGCTCTGCATCCATTTACCTAGATTCATTACTTCAGAGTTATGTGCCCTCTAGAAGATTGCGTTCTGCAATTGAACGTCGCTTTATTGTGCCATCCCTAAGAAGCACAAAATCACTTTTACGGAATTTTAAATTAAATGTTCCCTCCTTGTGGAATGACCTGCCCAAATCAATCAGAGCATCTGAGTCCTTAACCATCTTCAAGAAAACGACTAAAAACACATCTGTTCCAACTTTATTTGACCCTCTAACTCTAACAATTTCTATTCTATTATAATTCTACTTTATCTAGATGTATCTTTTTCATTTTTTTTTTTTTTATTCTTTATGTAAAAAAACAACAAAAAAACACTAGCTTTCTATTTTTTTCATTCTATCTACTTGTTTTTCTTTGTGTGTGTGTGTGTATATATATATATCTATATATATATATATATATATATGTGTGTGTATATATATATAGATATATATATATATAGATTAACCTTGCTATGTGTCCTGCGTTAGGCTAACCGAGACTTGTAATTTGCACTTATATATTGTTGTTCTTTTGTTTATTTTTGACTGCTTTAATTGTCCTCATTTGTAAGTCTCTTTGAATAAATCGTATGACTACTGTAAATGTACATATACATGTAGGCTGTGTTCCTAATTGTTTGTACGACTATGTCGACACGATTTTTTTTTTATTTATTTTTATTAGGTTAGAATTAGTATATAATCATAATCAAAGACTACTTCATTGTGGCTGATTTGTAGATTGTACACACAAAAAATTCTCTGTATTTTCATATTTTTGTGTATTTCTC
>JADLZN010007735.1:0-53659 GCA_018155175.1 Sinocyclocheilus anophthalmus | reverse complement strand
GAATAAATAAATGGTAATTCTCTATTAATTTGCCCTTCCAGTGATTTTTCAATACATTTACCACTGAAGTTGTTTTTTCTTATCCTTAGTATAAGTTATTTTAACGTGTATGTAATATAATATTTCACATTTACTAAACAAATCCTAGAAAAGTTGTCTATCGGAATGGCATGTAAACACTTTGGTTTTTACTCTGTTGTTTTCCTTACTGTAAGGGTAGTCAGCAATCCTCAATATCATCTTCCGAGATGATTTTCTGATATGGGGATGTTTGTTTTTTTTTTTTGTTTTTTTTTAGTTATTGCCCTGATATCAGCTAAGCACAAAGGGCATTTTTAATGTTATGCTTATATAGCTGTATGAAGGTATATTTGTGTATAGATATATCTATTTTATATATATATATTTTTTGTTTTGTTTTGCAGAGGCTCTTAAGAAGACTGCAACCGGCAAGAAGCTGAGAGGGAACTCTCAAAATTGGGACAAGAGGACTGAGGGTGTCTAGAATGCACAAATGTATAAGTAGTACTGAAAAATGTATAGTTGCTGCTGCTTCTAACTGTCCCTGGTTTTTTTCTTGTGCAAATGTTCAAAGCTTTCAGTAAACACTGGTTCAAAACAGGTTCAAAGTGTGTTAACTTTAACAGTAATATTAATTTTAACAATTAGGTATCATAATATAGCATAATAAGATGGGTAGTTACAATAACATTAAAATTTGAAGAGGTTTCAATCTCACTGTGTCCTCTAATGCTTTAAAAAAAATTGTGTGATGTTGAAAACATTTTTGTTTTTCAGGTGGTCTTTAAGCATATTGTCTTGTTGGGCCCCACACCCAGTATATGGTTTTGCATATCATCCCTATTGGGCCCCACCTAAACCCAGTGAAATCCTCTTCAAAACCCACATGGTTAATTGCACGGGGCCAACAAGGAACCTTTTACACCCCACTTACAACCCATATTTAGATGGGACCCAGATGGGTTTTGCATATCATCCCCAGTTGGGCCCCACCTGAAGTCCAGGGAAATCCTGCATAAAACCCACATGAGTAAGTTGCACGGGGCCAACATGGAACCCGTGGACAAACCCACTTATAACCCATGTTTAGATGGGACCCAGATGGGTTTTGCATATGATCCCTAGTTGGGCCCCACCTAAAACCCAGTGAAACCCACATGGGTAAGTTGCACGGGGCCAGCATGGAACCCGTGGACAAACCCACTTACAACCCATATTTCAGCCCATGTAGTAACCTTGTAGTACCCACATAAAAAATAAAGCTGGGGCCAAGATGGGTCTGGTGCATGTTGCCCAGTTGGGGCCGACCTGTTGGCAAGTACAATCCCACATGAAATCTATGTGGGCAATTGACATTGGGCCATTATGAAACCCGCGGACAATCCCTTCTTGGGCCTACTTTTTCAGCCCATGTCAAACCCACATGGACCCCACACACAAATATTGGCTGTGAAGCATCCCCGGGCATGAGTGAGTTGACGGCTTGTGACTGTTGTGGAAACACCACCGTCTGTTGTTGTGGACATAGGAAAAAGAGGAAACCCTCTGTCTTGGTGTTGGTCCATGTCGCCTCGTGAGCACTAGTTGGAGCATTCTGTCGATCACATCCGAGATTTCGTATTGATCACTCTGTTGGTGAGAATATCCGCGTATAGGAACGTGTCAGGGGGGGGGATCCCCCGCGGAGATCGAGCGTGAGTGACATTTAATGTGAACGTTGAGTTTAGGACATGCCATTTATGTTGTGAAGTGGAAGGGAAAGTAAACCAAACTTCTTTCTCCTTTAATAAAATAATACTAGAGGGGAGAACAAAGGCACGTGACGGTGCATGTGAGGTGACAGCTGGGTGAATTTCTAATGGCCACAGAGTTTGGGAAATGTATATGTATACTAAGAGAAAATGGTCACTAGTTGTATACTGTTTTGAATGTTAATTTGAATTCATTAATAATCTGTTCTTGGAGAAGAAGATAGTAATAACAATGTTAATAGAGATGTACAGAGTGTAAAATGGATTTACTTGAATTTATTTAGTCAATAGTTATAAGTGGCTGATGAGAATGTATATTTGATTATATTCTATGTTTATTCTTCCTTTAGAAAGCATTATAAGCCACTACCATTGTTTATCCGGGTGTTCAAGTTGCCTTGCACATACCAATTGGTCTTTGTACATGTGTTTAGTTTATTTAATTTAATTTTTTATTTTTTTTTGTTACTGTGGGGCTATCCTTGTAAAGGGAAAAAAGGGGAATTGGCGAAACTGGCCTGACGTTATTTCGGTAACTGTGAGCACTATTTGAAGTGCTTATAATTTTAATTTGTTTCTTTATATCTTTGGGGAAGCGTGCTTTTGGTTGTGTTTATTCTTCACTGTATACATTTCATCGGCACAACTCCCCTCAATTGAAAACCTTAAGTATTAATGCCGTGTCTTCTGCATACGCAGTCGGAAATAAAGAACCCCTAGTTTAGATACTTGGCAGTGTTTGAGTTTCTTTAATAGTTTACATATTCACACGGCCACACATAAATGTAAAGTAAAAATTAAAGTTTACATTTCTGTAGGCAGGAGAGCCCACTTGAGTATGCTAGTGGGTTTGGGAGACTGTTAAAGTTATACAGATTCAATATTTTGATTACAGGATGAGCTGAAGATGTGCTAGCGACACAGGTGCTAGCAAAAGGGTGACTAATTACTACCCTATAATCAATGAATGAACATAGGCTAGTTTTTATATTCGGGTTGGGAGCGTTCTGTGTACGTAGCCCCATCATGACTGCAGAACAAAATCACGGGCCCGAATTTAGAATAGGCCGTGTCTCTTTTTTTTTTTATGCATGGACTGACGAATTTAAGATACCTTTTATCGTTGTCGAAATTATGGCCTTGAATTAAGTATTCATTCATTCATAGAAACGAATTGTTAATTTGAATTATATTCAGAGCTCCATATAAATAATCTCAGTTAAACTGTAGACCTAAGCTAACACACAGCTGTATATAGGCCTAAATACAGAACTACAGAGTACAGAAGATATTAGCCAACACCACTTAGGTTTAAACTTTAAACTGACCCGAAACAATAGGTAGTCCTACAGAATGTAGGCTAGATATAGGCAGCAGTAACGTATAATCTAATATAATGCACGCAAATTTGTTCTTTACAGAACGGAGCGGGATCTGAGCGGGAATTGGGTTACGGTGAGCGTGAGCGGAATACTAACGGAGCGCTTGCTTGGGCGGTCACACCGCTCCGCTTCGCTCACATGCTCTGACCGAGACTGCCTTGCTCCTTGCCTATTGGCTGTATAAGCCCCTAAGCACTGGGCAAAGACTCTCAGGCATCTCAGGAACCGCACTCCAGTGGTTTGAGTCTTACCTCTCAGATAGGTCCTTCAAGGTATCTTGGGGAGGTGAGGTGTCCAAGTCGCAACCTCTAACTACTGGGGTGCCTCAGGGCGCAGTTCTTGGACCACTTCTCTTCTGTCTACATGGCATCACTAGGTTCTGTCATTCAGAAACATGGCTTTTAATTTCACTGCTATGCTGATGACACTCAACTCTACCTCTCATTCCATCCTGATGATCCGACGATAGCTGCTCGCATCTCAGCTTGTCTAACGTAAGACCAGTAACCTGTTTAGCATGCACAAAACCTCATGAACTATCAGAATCGTCAGCCATTAGGGCTACTACCGAACTTGGTCAGCATGATTCCATGATGGTAATGGAGTTTGGGTTCCATGCCACTTTTGCCTTGGCTTATCAAGCTGGGGCCTGAAAAAAAACTTAATTTGAAATCTATTGATATGACCGCATTGACATCACATAGATAACACAAATTGAAATAAATTCAGCTGGATCATAGAACTCTTTTCTTTCTTGAAGGTGCTTTTCAGCATCTTGCAACATCAACAGTGTTTTTAACTGAACTGAATCAACATTTGAGCTGACTTTTGTAGAAAAAGTCAGAGTAATTGAACTCAATTCAAATTTGATTAACTTCACACTGTTGGGAATGCATCTCATTCCCTCCACCAGGGAACAGAGGTTACACTAAAGACACACCAAGACATTCCCTATCTGTCACTCACTCAACATTATGTCAGTGTAGTGACCTTAGGGGCCCCTATACTAAACGCCACAGCAGCTGAACTGGTTTATGAGGTTCAGTGGTTCAGATCCAAGCAGGCCAGAGTGTGCCTAATAAAAAGGGCAGCCAGGCCATGTCATAACCTTCCCAATGCCTCAAGTAAGTTATTGTACTGTAATTCCCCGGGATCACTGATGAGCCCATAGTTCAAGTCAATCCACCTTTCATTTATATCCCACACTTTTATACAGTATGGATTGTAAAAGCGGCTTTACAGTGTCAAACAGGAAAATAGTTTGTCAATAATGCAAGAGGACAATAACAAAGAGTAATTTTTTTCAGTTAAAGTCAGTTCAATTCATTGATGATTCAGTAACGTCATCATCCATTTCAGCTCTTATCCAATCTTTCCCCAACTAAGCAATCAAGGTTGACATTGCGCACGAATAAAATGCTCCATCAGTGACAATATATGGCAGAAAAAAAAAAAAACCTTGAGAGAAATCAGGCTCAGTCAGGGGGCAAGTTTTCCTCTGGCCAGAATGAAACCAGCATGGCAGTAGTCCAAACTTACATTGTAATAGGTTCGTGACTACGAACTTTGTTACAAGGTTGCTTTAGTCATTTCTTCTGGGAAAAATGCTATTTTTCCTATGCAGAAAAAGGACACTGCAGAGACCACATCCTGCTCTGAGAGAGGTTAACATGTGAAGAATACATCACATGGACTTACTTATTTACCTTTATTTTACCTTTATTTAACCAGGAAATTCAAAACTCTTGAGATTTAAAATCTCCATTTACAAGAGGGTCCTGGCCAAGATAGGCAGCACATTTAGTTACACATAAAACAAAATACATTCGTTTACATATACAGAAACATACACAAATCACTTGATACATTTACAATCAGGTGACTCTACAATTAGATCCTTTAAAATACATTTCAAATCATTTAGTGATACCAGCTCTTTTAAGCATAACTTATCTTGTAATTGATATCAATCAAATGGAGCAGCATAACTAAATGCCCGTTTGCCCATGTTAGTACGAACTTTAGGGATGCTTAAAAGATAATAGTCTTGTGACCTTTTTGTAAAATATTCTCCTGTAAAAATGAAGGAAGTAAACCTAAAATTATTTTATATATAAATAAGTACCAATGCTTAAGTCTACGGGATGACAACGCCGGCCATCCAACCCGAGAGTACAATAAACAATGATGAGTAAGGGCTTTTGAATTTGTGATGAACCTTGATGCTCCATGATAAACTGAATCCAACGCCTGTAAACAATGCTTAGGTGCCTGCATGTAAATGATATCACAATAATCCAACACTGTAACAAAAATGTAGCTGCTACCAATCTCTTCCTTGCTACAAAAGAAAGGCAATACTTGACTCTAAAAAAAGGCCCAGTTTCGACTTTAATTTTCTCACAAGGTACTGAATATGAGGCCCAAAAGAAAGAGAATCATCAATTAAAAATCCCACGTATTTATACTTAGATACTACTTCAATCTCCAAACCTTGAAGAGTAGTGATTGAGCATGAGTTTGAAAGTGCAGACTTTCTTTTTGTAAACATCATGTTTAGATTTCTCCACATTTAAAACAAGTTTTAAATCACTCAGTGTATGCTGAAATGCATCAAAATCAGATTGAAGATGACTCAGAGCCTGATCCAATGTTGATGCAGAGGAGTAAATCACCATATCATCAGTGTATAAATGAAAGCTTGAATGTGCGAGATTATTCCCAATATTATTAATATATAAAATAAACAATAATGGCCCAAGGACTGATCCCTGTGGTACGCCGATATTTAGAGTACAAGAAGTGAGTCCCTCTATATTTATACATTGAGATCTATCCGATGAGTAATTAACAAACCATCCGACAGTATTTACTGATAAACCTACACTAAGTAGCCTCTGCTTCAAAATTTTATGATCTACGAAATCAAAAGCTTTGGATAAATTGATAAAAAGAGCAGCACTATGGTTTTTATTATCCAATGAAACCATTAAATCATTTAATACTTTTATAATTGCTGTTGATGTACTATGTTTTTTCCTAAAACCGGATTGGAACTCTGAGAAGGCATTTTTAGAAGATAGAAATTATTTTAATTGATCATTCACAAGCGATTCCAAAACCTTTGATAAAATAGACAATTTTGAAATAGGCCTATAATTATTCAATACAGTTGGATCACCCCCTTTAAATAATGGCCGAACATAAGCAGTTTTCCAGATAGAAGGAATTTAATTTGTAGCTAAAGAAAGATTAAAAAGATAGGTTAGTAATGGCACAATAAAATCAGCTGCCAGCTTTATGAAATGTGGATCCAACTTATCTGGACCAGCTTGTTTCCTACTATCTAAAGAGTTAAGTGTCTTATTAACCTCTGAAACTGTTACTGAGTTAAAGTCAAATAATTGGTCTACCACCTTGTAAACAGGTATCTTACATCGAGATGTACAATGTAGCGATTCTTCACAGGTCAAATTATTTGACTGATGAAGTTTACCAGTAGCCACAAAATGTTCATTTAAACAATCTATTATTTTAACTTTATCCACAATTTTAATTGAATCCTTAATAATACATGATGGAAAATCTGAATTTGATTTAATTCCAATAAGATTTTTAATATTTTTCTAAAAAGTTTTTGAATTATTTAGATTATTAGAAGTTTCTAAAAGAAAGTAGTCAACCTTAGCTTTTCTAATCGCAGCAGTAGACACATTACGCAACTGTCTGAAAATCAACCAATCTTCCTTTAGATTAGTACTTCTGTTAGATCAAGGCCCCAACTTATACGTTCGTGCCTCAGATAGTGAAGCTGGCCGTTCGGGGGTAAACCATACATTATGGCCTCGTGGTACGCTAAACTGTTCACTTTCCCAGAGTGGAGGCATGCTTATTTAGAAAATAAGGGGAAAACGGCATAAAAGATAACGCCAGGCAGTGCAACGGCTGGAGCACTAAGCATGAATGTTGCCCCAAGCACAACTAGAGAAGTCTGGCAAAAAGCTTTCGTTCCGTAAAATGGTCGCGTATCGCAGGTTAAGAAGTAGACAGGTGTGTGTCAGCACGTTGGGGAATGTTTGTAGTGCCCGAAGGTGCGGTAGCCTCACACAGTTGGGCACGGATCTCGGTTGCAAATCTCAGAGGCTAGGGTGAAATTAATGACGACAGTAGGGGGGATAAGGTATAGCAGGAAGGGGAGGAGGAGCAGGCATTTTAAATTGGGGCGAGGAGGCTGCTGATTGACTAGGGGTTCGGAAAAGAGAGCATTGTGCATTAACAGGATGGGCTGGTGGGTTGAGATCATCGATCACGGGTGGCACCAGTTCCAATTTAAATCACCGATCAGGACTAATTCTTTAGGGTCTAGATCTGATCTAATCTGTGTCAAGGAAGATAAGGTTTAATTTACTGCTGAAGGTGGCCTATAGCATCCAACTAAAGTAATATTGCAGGTTTTAGAAACCTCAATATTTAAAGCTAAAAGATCAAATAGATTTTTCACTGATTTAGATAAAAGCATATTCATACTATATTTAGTTTTAATAAACCAACAATGCTTATGTCCTTATTTGATATAGAATTTTTTAACCGTGTCTCCGATAAAACCATAATATCGGCATCGGTTGTATCTGCCCAGATACGTAACATATCCAACTTTGTGAGTAAACTGCGAACATTTAAATGAACAATCCCAAGACCAATCCTTGATTTAAAATCAGCAGGTGTGTTAAAACATTTTCTTGCACATCCATGTTTCTGGCAAAGCTTATCAAGTGCACAGAATTTAAGCAACTAAATAAAAAAGAAAATAGTGGAGTACCACTCGTTATGTTTTCTAGTGTGCCCTTTTTTGGGCTGATTTATGGAAATAAGTCTGTAGTGGGCTCTGCCTGAGAAGGGAGAAACTCACTCTCACAGTGACTGGAGGCAGAGCAAGGCTGTTTCATCTGACTGTTTCATACACTCCACACTATGTATCCTTTTGACTTCAGGTATGCATCTTTTACTCAGATTTATCTTTGAGATTTTGATGTCTTGTATTGATTATCTCTGAACTGACTATGTAATTGATAGTAATATGTAATTGACTAATAATAAATTGTTACATTTTATATTATTCTGATATACCCTGAATTTATTTTCTGAAGTAGATTAAGTGAAGGTGTACAGTATGTCACCATAAAATGTCAACAATAAAAAGTACTGTTGTAGCAAGTATGGACAGTATATTTCATACTAACCATAACCTCTGATTTTTGTTATGAGTTTATCTAAGTTACTGTAGGGAGCTAAACACACAAAGGGGATTTAAAGAATGGCAAGCATGGGCAGCCTATTAAATAGTGTTAGTCATAATCCCTGGCCAGAGATCAGACTGGCGAGTTTCTGACTGTAAGATCCACATAAATGGCCAACGTGAACGCCCAGGAAACCCTCAGCCACCACTGGATACCTTTGTCGGGCCAACTGGGTGGACTGTTTACTATTGTCCTCCTGCATTATCGACACACTATTTACCTGTTTAACACTGTAAAGCTGATTTGACACAATCACTATTGTATAATGGCGCTTGGGACGGGTTTGATTCTATACTTACATTAACTTACATGGGTTTACTGATAGGGAATCAGCCCATTTTGACCATTCCATCTTGAAAAGAGAAAAAAAAATTAAAAGTGTGTTGTATCGCATCCCCTTTAACTCTTGAGAATAGAATGGTTCCATAAGAATGGTTCTGTGTCTGGCCTGTTTGCCTGCCTGTGTGACATAAAGTGTTGGATGGACATGAACTTCTTACAGCTAAACAACAACAAAACCGACATTGTTATCTTTGCCCCCTTTTGACTCTCTGACATGTTAATCAGCTGATCTCTATCTTCAAATGTTCATTGACTGTCAAACACTTGGTGTCAGTTTTTTTTAGTCCAATTTGGGTTTCCGATCAAGCAGATTAGTGCTATTGTAAAAGCAGTTTCTTCACGCTAGATCTTTTTTGCCAAAATCCTTATGATGTCTTCTAAGAAAGACATTGAAACTGTTTATTCATTCTGCCCACCTCAAATTGGATTATTGTAACTCTTTATACCTGGGTTTGCCTAATTCACCTGTAAATCGTGGTTAAAAGATGGTTAAAAATGCAGCAGCCAGGCTATTGACTGGCACTAAAAAGTGTCAGCACGTTACTCCTGTGCTTACCGGTTAAGTCCCGGATATGATTTTGAATGGTCCATATGATTTCAATTTTTCCTTTTCTCTTTGGAGTGTTACAAGATCTAGGTGCATAAAGAAGATCTGTAAAGTTGACAAGACTAAGCTCAAATCTAAAGAGATATTCTTTATAAAATTTAAGAGTCAACTACGCCTACCTAAAAGACTCGTTCTAACACGCCCCCACATATCTACATCACTATGTGGGAAGATTTGTATAACGCTGCCCAAATTTTTCCGCAAAGAAAGAAGGCGTAACTTTTATTCTGGCTGTAGTATTGTTGCTGCCGCCATGTTGTGGAGTGTTTCGTTGTGAAAGTGAAACTACATTGTTCGGTCTTCCAAAAGGACTTGACTGCTTCGCATGCCTGGAGCTGATCGCGTGCTGGTTGCTGGGAATATACACTTCACACTGTGGATCGGTCAGATGGCTTTCCACCATGGGACGAACGGAGTCCAGCCCGGGGTCCACATTTGGTATGCTTGCAAGCCCGTCGGCCTCCTCGTCGAATCCGCCGCCCATCTGCCACCAGCCCCCGTGGTTGACTCTGTGTGTTTTTCGTTGTGAAAGCGAAAATACTTTGTTCGGTTTTCCAAAAGAGGACACATCTAGAAATCCGTGGTTAAGTTGTATTTACAACACTGTTCCAGAACAGTTTTAACCCAAATATTCAGATGTGTGCAGCGCATTTTATGGAGGATTGTTTCCTGATCCTGGAAGAGTAGACTTGAATGCCGGGTTTTCTGACTCAAAGACTGTAAGTACGTTTTTTTATTTAAAGGATTTGCCACTGACGATTCAAACGAGTTTTTTGGGCAGTGTAGAGTAGGGCTTTTTGTTTGGTCATTTCCTTTGTCATTTCTCCGATCACAGATGAAGACATGGTTTTATGTTTATGCTGCGCGATGCAACGCAAAGCGTAAAAAAACAGTATAAGTCATTATAATATGTAAATATGTCCCCACTGGATGCAACAAATGCCCGGTCGTTTATAATGGGTTTTATGTTTTTTGAATCTCACTCACGGCGCTGAATGTGTTTTCTCATTTGTGTTTCCCCCCTCCAAGGTTTTTGATCCAGTGTGTTAAATCCGTCTTTTTAATTTTGTTCTAATTTTGTTTTAATACCTCTGTACAGTACTTTGGTTGCAACTTCTGTTGTTTTGAAATGTGCTTTATAAATTAATAAACTAAACTAAATTAAACTAAACTGATGACTGACCCTAGACAGTAGAACGCATTTTTTTTTAAAGTTGGCCTAATTTTCTTCAAACACATGAAATATTGCATGCTTTTTAGCTAGGTAATTTCATCTGCATTTTTTTTTTCAATTTTACTTAGTTATAATTCATGGAAAATTTGCTATGCTTAAGTGGAAGATTTCTGCCACCTGGTAGAAATACAAATACTATTGAAATGAATTTCATGATATTCCCATTATAACCACTAGATGGCAGCAGAGGATCATTCATTGTCTCATTTACCATTTCCACTCCGTAATATAGCTCTTTTCAAGTTTTGCTTTTGGATTTATATTTAGAAATTATAAAATCACTATTATAAAATAACAAATCACCTCTTTGTCAAAGTTCAGCATTGTTTTATACGAAGTATTAAGTAGCAAGAATTTTCATTAAAAAATTAATAATAAACTCTACTTGATCTACTTGAATCACACAAATGGCCTATTTTGAATTCAAAATGGCAATTTTCGGCGAAAGATGGCTTGTTTGTATCCTTGTTAATAATCTCAGTTCCTCTCAAATGTAATCAAACACCCATTCACAAACATAGTGACTTTTTAATTTTTTGAGCAACAGATACTCAGAAATGAACTGATATTAACGTTAATCACTTTGCCATCTTAAGCAACAACATTAATTGTTGAATGAATTTATAGAGTCTTTATAGAGCTTACCAATTTCTGTTAGTTCACTTGGATATTGCTATCCTTATTTTAACACATTGTTCTTTTTCCCCTTTGTCTTTTCTGTTCTTCACCCCAGAGTGTTTCCCTCCTCTATTCATTTTGGCCATGTGACTCTGTCTGTACCAATAATGTGTCGAAGGGTGAGCGTTGAAATGTACTCAGTTTATTATACATTTTTGAATTTTGAATGGATTAAAAATGCTAAAAACATTATTTTTTAACAAGTAAGCTTTTGATTATTTATTACGTTTTATTAAAGAAGATTGTCACAGAATGATTTCGGCAAAATCTATGCACTGCATATACTGCATACCCCCTTTTTGCGCCACTGCATCATATGTATATATATACCAGTATATATATATATATATATGCCTATATATATTGGGTACAGAAAGTATTCAGACCCCCTTAATTTTTCACTCTCTGTTATATTGCAGCCATTTGCTAAACTCAAAAATTTTTTTTTTTAAGTTAATTTTTTGTTTTCCCTCATTACTGTACACACAGCACCCCATATTGACTGAAAAACACAGCATTGTTGACATTTTGCAGATTTATTAAAACAAGAAAACTGAAATATCACATGGTCCTAAGTATTCAGACCTTTGCTCAGTATTTAGTAGAAGCACTTTTTTGATCTAATACAGCCATGAGTCTTTTGCAACAAGTTTTTCACACCTGGATTGGGGATCCTCTGCTCTGCCATTCCGCCTTGCAGATCCTCTCCAGTTCTGTCTGGTTGGATGGTAAACGTTGGTGGACTGCCATTTTTAAGTCTCTCCAGAGATGCTCAATTGGGTTAAGTCAGGGCTCTGGCTGGGCCATTCAAGAAAAGTCACAGAGTTTTTGTGAAGCCACTCCTTCGGTATTTTAGCTGTGTGCTTAGGGTCATTGTCTTGTTGGAAGGTAATCCTTCGGCCCAGTCTGAGTTCCTGAGCACTCTGGAGAAGGTTTTTTCGTCCAGGATATCCCTGTACTTTGCCGCATTCCTCTTGCCCTCGATTGCACCAGTCGGTCCTTTCCCTTGCAGCTTTGAAAAACACCCCCACAGCATTGATGCTGCCACCACCTGCTTCACTGTTTGGACTGTATTTGACAGGTGATGAGCAGTGCCTGGTTTTCCCCACACATACCGCTTAGAATTAAGGCCAAAATTTCTATCTTGGTCTCATCAGACCAGAAAATCTCATTTCTCACCATCTTGGAGTCCTCCATGCGGGCTTTCAGGTGTCTTGCACTGAGGAGAGGCTTCTGTCGGGCCTCTCTGCCATAAAGCCCCGACTTGTGGAGGGCTGCAGTGATGGTTGACTACAACTTTCTCCCATCTCCCGACTAAATCTCTGGAGCTCAGCCACAGTGATCATTTGGTTCTTCTTTACCTCTCTCACCAAGACTCTTCTCCCCCAATAGCTCAGTTTGGACGGCCAGCTCTAGGAAGGGTTCTGGTCGTCGCGTCAAACGTCTTCCATTTAAGGATTATGGAGGCTATTGTGCTCTTAGGAACCTTAAGTGCAGAAGAATTTTTTTTTGTAACCTTGGCCAGACCTGTGCCTTGCCACAATTCTGTCTCTGAGCTCTTCAGGCAGTTCCTTTGACCTCATGATTCTCATTTGCTCTGACATGCACTGTGAGCTGTAAGGTCTTATATAGACAGGTGTGTGGCTTTTCTAATCAAGTCCAATCAGTATAATCAAACACAGCTGGACCCAAATGAAGGTGTAGAACCATCTCAAGGATGCTCAGAAGAAATGGACAGCACCTGAGTAAATATATGAGTGTCACGTCAAGGGTCTGATTACTTAGGACCATGTGATATTTCAGTTTTTTCTTTTTTAATAAATCTGCAAAAATGTCAACAATTCTGTGTTTTTCTGTCAATATGGGGTGCTGTGTGTACATTAATGAGGAAAAAAATTAACTTAAATGATTTTAGCAAATGGCTGCAATATAACAAAGAGTGAACAATTTAAGGGGGTCTGAATACTTTCCGTACCCACTGTATATATACCAAGAGAGTGTTATTCGCAATTCAAGTTGGTCATCCTCTGTTTGAAGACAGCCTTTCCCTTCTGCTGTCTCTTGAAACAGACAAAGTGCTGCTTTGAGCATCTGAAGCTCTCCATGTAGTGTATGTAATACGCTATTTAAAAATAAATGTAATATCCATTCTTCAAACTTTAGAAACATGACTGGTATCCGGCAACTACCGTACGCACATTTGCAAGAGAGTTGAGTTAAGACGCATGACGTAGCGGAAGCCAAGGATATTTTTCTTGCAAATTACCCATTGCTTCACTTCAATGCATTCATTAACCACTGGAGTATGGGTTACATTTATTATGGATAAATGTGCTTTGTGGAGCTTCAAAAAATCTGGCACCATTCACTGCAATTACAAAGCCAGGATATTATTTACCATTATTTAAGTCCAGTGTTTGAAAAAAAAATCTTATGCAAAAATTGGGATGTTTTCAGAATCAGAATCAGAATCAGAAAAAGCTTTATTACCAAGTATGTTTGCACACAAGGAATTTGACTTGGCCACAGGAGCTTCCAGTGCAGAAGAAAGTACAAACATAGTGCAGACCTACATAGGAATAACACAGTAGGGCGAGGCTTATGATATAAACAATATAAAACTAATATAATAATATTTAAAAATAAAAACATTAAATAATATACTATATACATAAATAGAAGTATAGGAAAGAATGTAATTGTTTAGATAAATGTACAGATATGTAATTAGTGTGCAGATATGTTATTTACAAAGTGTGCAGTTTAATATAAATATGTCAGATCACATGTTAGTTGTGATGGACGATGTATAATTATGAAAGATTAATTATTCATTAATTAGACTGAATATAGCCTGTGGGAAAAAAAACTGTTCTTGTGCCTGGCTGTTCTGGTTGTCAGTGCTCTGTAGCGCCAACCAGAAGGCAACAGTTCGAAGAGAGAGTGGGCTGGAATGGCATGTAATGCAGTCCCATTTTGACTGCATCATCCACAGACCTGTTTGCTCTGTAGGCAAACTGAAGAGGATCCAGCAAGAGTCCAGTGATGTCCTTCAGGTAGGCCAGGACCAGTCTCTCAAGTGACTTCATGACCACAGACGTGAGAGCGACAGGACTGTAGTCATTAAGTCCAGTGATTTTGGGCTTTTTGGGGACCGGAATGATGGTGGAGCGTTTGAAGCAGAGGGAACTTCACACAGCTCCAATGATCTGTTGAAGATCTGTGTGAAGATGGGGGCCAGTTGGTCAGCACAGGCTTTTAAACAAGCAGGTGAAACACCATCTGGGCCTGAAGCTTTTCTAGATTTCTGCTTTCTGAAGACCCGGTTCACATCCTCTACACAGACCTTAAGCGCAGGTTGAATGGTGGGAGAGGGAGGGGGTTGCAGGGGTGGTAGGTGAATGTGTGAAGTGCAGATCAGAGGTGGATGTGGGGTGGGTGTCGTATCCTATCCTTTTCAAATCGCCAGGAAACACATTTCAAGATAGAACTCGTCATCCAGTTCTCAAGCTGTGGGTGTGGTGTCTTGTACATGGTGATGTTCCTCAGACCAGTCCATACTGACGCTGGATCATTTGCTGAAAGCTCTTTTCTCAGCTGTAAGTTTAGGCGACTGTCTTCAGAGTTTTTTTTTTAGCCACTCCTTTGTTAGTCTGTTCCTGGCCTGGTTATACAAGATTTTATCCCCACTTCTGTAAGCATCCTCTTTGGCGTGACGAAGCTGTTTGAGTTTCCCAGTAAACCACGGTTTATCATTATTAAATGATAAGAATGTCCTGGCAGGAATGCACATATCTTCACAGAAACTGATATATGAAGTTACAGTCTCTGTGAGTTCGTCCAGATCGGTGTCAGCAGCTTCAAAAACACTGCAATCAGTGAGGTCAAAACAGGCTTGTAGATCCTGCTCTGCTTCATTAGTCCATCTTTTAACAGTCCTTAAAACAGGTTTAGCTGATTTCAGTTTCTGCCTGTAGGTCGGTATAAGATGAACCAAACAGTGATCAGAGAGCCCCAAAGCTGCTCGTGGGACAGAGTGATATGCATTTATTGTGGTGTAACAGTGATCTAGTATATTATTGTCTCTGGTGGGACACGTAATGTGCTGTTTGTATTTTGGAAGTTCACGAGAGAGATTTGATTTGTTAAAATCTCCAAGAATTATTTAAATAGAGTCTGGGTACCTTTGCTCCATTTCAGTTATTTGCTCGGCCAGCTGTTGCATCGCGGCGCTCACGCCCGCGTCCGGAGGCACGTACACATTCACAAGAATGAAAGAGGAAAACTCCCGCGGCGAGTAGAAAGGTTTACAGTTTATGAAGAGTGCCTCTAAGTTAGGACAGCATACCTTTTTCAGTGTTGTTACATCTGAACACCAACTTTTCGTTGTTGATGTTTTGAAAAAGATAAAGAATTTGAGGAAGAAAAATCATTTTAATAGCATTAACTCTTCCTACCTAGGAAATAATGGGGAATCTCCAACACAGAATACTATTTTTTAATCCACTAGAGAGGTGTGGGGGGTGACTCCTAAATATGTAAATTATGATGCTTTATTTTAAAGTAAACTTTCAAAGAACAGAAAGATATCGTACTTTTTCATTCACTACCTGTATGACTGTCAAGTCAAGTCTCCTTTATTTATATAGCGCTTTTAAAAATACAGTTGTGTCAAAGCAACTTTACAGTATTAAATAGGAAAATAGTGTGTCAATAATGCAAAATGACAATATTAAACACTCAATTTTCAGTTAAAGGCAGTTCATCACTGAATTCAGTGATGTCATCGTCTAGCGCAGTTCAGTTTAAATAGTATCTTTGCATTCATTTGCAATCAAGTCAACGATATCGCTGGATATTAAGTGTCCCAACTAGCAAGCCAGAGGCGACAGCGGCAAGGAAACAAAACTACATTGGTGACAGAATGGAGAAAAAACATTGGGAGAAACCAGGCTCAGTCGGGGGGCCTGTTCTCCTCTGACCAGACGAACCAGCGGTTCAGTTCTAGGCTGCAGCAATGTCAGATTGTGCAGAGGACTCAACTGGTTCCTGTGGTCTTGTCTTGGTGGCCGTCTAGGAGACAAGGTCTTCATTTGGGGATCTGTCTCTGGGGCTCATCTAGTTGTCCTGGTCTCCGCTGTCTTTCAGGGCTGTAGAGGTCTTTTCTAGGTGCTGATCCACCATCTGGGCTTGATACGGACTGGATCCGGGTGACTGCATTTACCATCTGATCTGGATACAGACTGGCTCTGGTGGCTACGGTGACCTCGGAATAGGAAAGAAACAGACTAATATTAGCGTAAATGCCATTCTTCTAACAATGTAGCAAATACATCGGGTGTTATGAAAAGTGTTCCCAGTTCCGGTTGACCTAATAAATGCAGCCTAAAAATCCTTAAACGGATTTGAATATTAGAAATGTGCTAGTGTGTTATGTGTAAGCCAGGTTAAAGAGATGGGTCTTTAATCTAGATTTAAACTGAAAGAATATTTTTAGATTATTCCAACGTTTGGGTCTAACATTTAAGGAACTATTTAAAGGATATAAAAGGAGCTGCCGCCCGCGTTGCATTTTGATATTCTGGGCATTTATCATATTGCCAGAGTTTGAGAACGCATGGCGGACTTAATACACCAGAGCTCGTTTCAAATCTGATGTGCTACCCACTCAGTCTTTATAAGTAATAAGCCAAGATTTTAAAATCTATAGATGTTTAATAAGGAGCCAGTGCAGTGTTGACAGAACCGGGCTAATATGGTCATACTTCCTGGTTCACTTTGGAACCAGCTGGCGTTTGTTTAGTAAGCATGCAGGACAACCACCCAATAAAGCGTTACAATAATCTAACCTTGAGGTCATGAACGCATGAATTACTTTTCTTCTTTTCTCTTTTCTGCATTTGACATTGAGATTGTAATTTAGATATATTTTTCAGATGGAAAAATGCATTTTGTCTAGAAGCTCGACGTGGCTTTCAAAGGAACGATTGCATCAATAGCCACCAAGGTCCTAACTGTGACTAAGAATTGCAGAGCAGCCATCGAGTCTTAGACAGTGTTAGACTGTCTAAGAATGTACCAAAATGAGAGTTTCTAACATGGTTGAGATTGAGGTTGAGTAAATTGAATTTTGGTAGTATAGGATGTCATAGGCATACAGTGGCATTTTACTTAATGTATTCTTTGTGCTATATCTATGTATATTGGGATCAGAACAAATAATGTGTGTTAAGGGCTCAAATGCCAAAGCAAAGAGTAAAGGAGGGCAGCCCTGTCTGGAGCCTCTATATAGGGTAGAGGTTGGGTTAGGAGCCTAGAAATGTAAAATAGTGTGAAGTAAAAGAAAAAAAAAAGAGCTGTTTAAATTGAAAACCATACCCCAAACACATGCTGGTATTATTAATTTATTGGCCTAAACATTGGTGCTATCAACTGGCAGGAAGTGTTTCATTTACAACAGACATTGAAATGGTCCTATATATTTACCAGCTGAAATGCATGTGCCCTTGACCAGGGTGCCCACTTCTTCAAATATGAGACAAATTTAAATTCTGCTGTAAAGCAGCTCTAAACAGTAATTATTTAGTTGAAATCAGTTTATTGTTGGTTCAGTTCAGTTCAAAAACATGTAAACCTTACATCACTTACATGGCTGGAGATCAGATCTTCACAGGGGATCTGTGTAGGCCGGGTTTGTCTAATTGTTCTTGTCTTTGCTGATATTCAGGGCTGTTTCGTTTCTAGTTGCTGCTCCACCACCTTGGTCTGAATACACAGCTAAATCCAGGTGACTATGGTAACTCAGGAGTAAAATGAAACAGACTAATATTCGTGCAGATGCCATTCAACTTCCGCAATACCAGGCCATTCACATTAATTAGCAAGGAAGTGTACCCAGGTCCTAATTTATGCAGCCTAACATGCGTATCAGATTTTGATTTATAGAAATGGTACGGTGTGCTATAGTTGCCAGGTTAAAGAGAGGGTACAAGGCTAGGTAAACTATTGTCAGAGGGTTTCTGTTTGTTTTTTTGCCGCTGTGGATAGCAGCTAACAAGTTAACATCTTTGTTGAATGAAACAGCAGGTCCAAAAGTCTAGGGTATTTTCAAATGGCCAGAATTTTGAGATTGCAGTGGACTTTAAGGACTATGTGATAAGGGCTGATTCAAGTACTGACAAGCTAAACCAGTGTCTAGCCAGTGAATGTTTACAGGGATTATCTGATGTGCTTCCTTTGGAAATCTTTTACCATTTGCATTAAGCTAGGGTTATTTCAGCTTGCCAACAAAATTATTAATCAGCTTGTTGTCAGTGATACCCCTGACAAATGCAGCGTTGTCTGATAATTTCTGAAGGTGACAACTACCCGTATTATACTGAATTTCAGATATAGAGGATAAACACAAAGGGAGCTAGATCCATTGCTTGTGAGACTCCTGTACTAAATGTCTATCTGCAGATAGAGGAACATGTTCTGTTGGCATGAATTGTGTTATTACCCCTCTAGTTTTTCTCTAGTACACAGTTGGCCTATGTTGTGGCATGTTGACTGAGATGAAATAGGACTGAGATGAAATAGAAAAGGGTTACGCAGATAAACCAGGTTCCAGTGGCGGGCCATGCATTTTACACCTAGGCCTTCAGTGGCGTCCTACATGAATTAATCCATCTCTTCATACCATCATATTTGATGCCACAGCTATAGAAACCATAAACATTACACAGTAATGCAGTATAACAGGACACTACATAACAGACAGGTATCTTATGTAGCGAGAATGAATGTTAATTGACTCAAGAAAGAAATCCAATAAACAATTGCGCAACACATCATCTGTAGCTGAAGCATTAACCTGACAAAATGACACAAATACAGTCCATCTGATGTTCTTACAGACATTTACTCACCCATACGCATTTATACCTTACAGATAGCATGGTATAAAACAAATAAGGTGATTACAAGTGTTTTAAAGTTGACCTAACAATTTAATGTTCTCTTATTGCATGTTCGTCCGTTCAACGTAGTCCCCTGCAGCGCACTCGGGAGGAATATGGTCTAGCAGCCTTTACAGGAAAGGCGCAACGTAACCATAAAATAACTTCATACAAGGATGATGCAAGGAAAAAGGTTTCATACATGGTCCTATTAATTTTCTTGGACCTCATCGTTACGTCTCATTACCCCTAGGCGGGTCTCGACTCTGCCACTCGTGGTCCGGAGAATAAATTGACTGTTAATACAGCTCCACTCGGGGATGGAAACTGAGATTTTTCCTAGGGCTCTAATAGAAATATGTTAACACCTGGTTGATTATCTGCCGCAAATAATCATTTCAGCCGACTTTTCAACGCTTTATCAAGTGGGATAAAAGATTTATGTCAAATAGTAAACCATTAAACACTACCCAATCATCCAGTGGTTTTTCGTCTTCAGGAGTCTTTCACAGAGCCGGTGCTGAGGAGGTGTGTTGTTGTTTTTCAGTCATTAGGACTACTGTTTTTAGTTTTACTAAATATAGTAGGCAAATATTTTTCAAAATGCACTGAATTTTTTAATACAAACCGAGAACCACAGCCTAATAAAATTCAGCTCTTTACTTTTATAAGTTTAAGTTAAAGATGATTTACAGGATTTGATGTTGATCAGTTTAGGTTATGCTGACCCATCCAATCATCAAAAGACGGCAAAATGCGACGTTATTCGTTAGCCAGTAGCCATGCCCTGTGGTGTTCCAACCTACCAAATCGATTGGGTAATAGTCGACAGTTTCATTGCATGATTTACAGCTAAACAGAAGCCGCTGTAATGTGATTTTGAAGGCACTTTCTGTAAGCAAGCCCAGATTTCTTTGACCCTTGCAACACGATTGCTGAAATATGATTGGCTAAAAAATATAACATACACTGCTGGAAGCAGTGCAAACAAGAGAAAAGCTATGAACTGAAGAGAACAGACTATTGGAAATAATTGAATACACATTAATGGAAAAATATATTAAAACTAAATCAATGATTCTCATAGTGTTTAGGCCAGCAGAGAAGGCCTTGCCGGCCCTGACGGCCCCCCACCTGGGCCAAGGTTTAAGTACGTAAGGTTCACATCGATGTTTTGATGTTTGAGAACAGTGACCTACAGTCTGAGGAGCATGGTTGTGAAAATCCGCAGAAGCCATATTTGTGCTGTTGCATATCTATTGATTACTTTTTTTGATGTATATAATATACCGCAGTGCGTTGTCATTTGGTGACAGTCAAATAAAACTGAATATGCCATCTCAATGATTTGTGAATTAGAGCGTACGCTTTTATGTCTTCGCGGCCGAATTTTGTTCGTTATGCGACTCGTAATTTATAATTTTCACAGTTCGTTGGGGTGTCCTAGTAACCACTTATTCTGATTATGTGAAAATTCCACAGTGTCAGCTTGGGCAGTCTGACCCTTTACCTGAGTTCATGTACATCACTATCACATGAATCTTGAAAAATTTCACAGTGACAGTACTGGCGTCGCTGACCTTCAGGAGTCATGGTATCATTCACTATTTCTTTGATCGGTGAAAACTTTTTTCCACTTGTTCAATTATCAGGTCACGCTGACTCCTCCCTTGATGTACAGTATCATCAATTCATTCTGATTCGTGCACCAACTTTCAACAGTTTCAGTTTGGTCAGCCGAACTCTGCTCGAGTCACTAACAGAACTATTTGCTTTCTGTGAAAACGTTTACAGTTTCAGTTGGGAGTCAGCGAAACTTCCTGAGCCCCCCCCCCCCCCCCCCCAGCTAACCTTGTCATATTATCGTCGGATGTGTGAAAATCTGACCAAAGTTCAGTTTGGGTCAGATGACCCTTCCCTGGGTCACTAACATCAATATTCTGATCTGTGAAAACTTTCACAGTTCAGTTTGGGTCAGTTGACCCTTCCCTGGGTCAATAACATCACTGTTCTGATCTGTGAAAACTTTCACAATTCAGTTTGGGTCAGCTGACCCTTCACTGTGTCAGTAACATCACTATTCTGAATTGTGAAAACTTTCACAGTTCACTACAGATCAGCTGACCCTTCCCTGAGTCATAGTTTAACTAGCATTTCACTTACAGCCATTCGATCGACAAAACTTTTTCTACAGTGCCAGTCTGACGGGTTCTCTAGCTGACCCCTTACCTGATGTCCTTATCATATACATCTACTATTCAGGATTGTGAAAAACTTTCACAGTCAGTTTGGGACAGACTGTCCATTCCCTGGGTCACTAACCTTCCAGATTGTTTTCTGAATCTGTAAAAACTTTCACAAGGTCAGTAGCGGGTCAGCGACCTCCCCTGAGTTACTAAACATCACTATCTGATCTTTGAAAACTCACATTTCAGTTGTCAGTGACCCTTCCCTGAGTCAGTAAAATTCACTATTCTGATTTTGTTTGGAAAATCTTTTCCAGTTCAGCTTTGGTGCTCAGATGACCCTCCCTGGGTCAACGTTAATTCATCAGGATGTTGTGATTTATGATCGTGAAAACTTTCACCGTTAACTGTCTTGTGGTCATACTGACACCCTCCCTGGGCACTACATCCCTACCCCAGTATTTGTGAAATCACCTTTCACAGTTTCACTACCGGCCTCAGCCCGACCTGTCTTTCCCTGGGTCACTGTACATTTTTCATTGATTTGAATCTGATCTGTGGAATATAAAACTATTTCACAGTCTATATTGTACGGCGTCATCCTGACCCTTCCCTGGCCCCGATCCCTAACATCCCCTATTCCCCTGAATTGTGAAAACTTTCACAGTTCACTACGACTCAGCTGACCCCTCCCTGGGTCATGTACATCAATATTCTGATCTGTGAAAACTTTCACAGTTCACTACAGGTCAGCTGACCCTTCCCTGGGTCACTAACATCAATATTCTGATCTGTGAAAACATTCACAGTTCAGTACGGGTCAGCTGACCCATCCCTGGGTCACTAACATCACTATTCTGATCTGTGAAAACTTTCACAAGTTCCAGTTTGGGTCAGCTGACCCTTCCCTGTGTCACTAACATCAATATTCTGATCTGTGAAAACTTTCACAGTTCACTACGGGTCAGCTGACCCTTCCCTGAGTCATGCACATCACTATTCTGATCTGTGAAAACTTTCACATTTCAGTTTGGGTCAGCTGACCCTTCCCTGGGTTACTAACATCAATATTCTGATCTGTGAAAACATTCACAGTTCAGTACGGGTCAGCTGACCCTTCCCTGGGTCACTAACATCAATATTCTGATCTGTAAAAACTTTCACACTTCAGTACGGGTCAGCTGACCCTTCCCTGCTTCCTTTCAGTCATGTACATCACTATTCTGATTTGTGAAAACTTTCACAGTTCAGTTTGTGTCAGCTGACCCTTCCCTGAGTCACGAACATCACTATTCTGATCTGTGAAAACTTTCACAGTTCACTTCGGGTCAGCTGACCCTTCCCTGGGTCACTAACATCACTATTCTGTTGTATCTGTGAAAAATTTGGCACTAGTTTCAGTATTAGGTGTCTAGTGACCCTTGTATCCTGTGTCATAACATTCCCTATTCTGAAGTGTGAAAACCTTTCACAGTTTCTACATACGATTCTCAGCTGACCCCTCCGGTGTTATGTGACATGTAATATTCTGATCTTGTGACAAACCTTCACATGTTTTCATTTGTAGGGCAGCGGGAACCTTCCTGGGTCATAACATCAATATCTGATCGGTAAACCCACACTGCTCACGTGGTAAGTACGTGGTCAGTGACTTTGATCTTTCCGGGCGGGAACTAAACACATCATTATTCTGATTTGTGAAAACTTTCACAGTTTACTACGGGTCAGCTGACCCTTCCCTGGGTCACTAACATCACTATTCTGATCTGTGAAAACTTTCAAAGTTCACTACGGGTCAGCTGACCCTTCCCTGAGTCATGCACATCACGATTCTGATCTGTGAAAACTTTCACAGATCACTACGAGTCCGCCCTATACCTTCTGGGTCACGTAACTTATCAATATTCTTGATCTGTGAAACAACTTCCGTTCAGACGTGTCTAGCTGATAACCTTCCCGTGTCACAACAGCACTATCTGATCTGTTGAAAAAACTTGTCACCAATTCAGTTTGGGGTCAGCTGACCTTTTCACTGGTGGTCCTATTGTATTATATTTCTCTTATCACTATTTCTGGATATGTGTGAAAATCTTTCATAGTTCATTGTACAGGTCAGCTGATCCTTCCATGCGGTCTATTGGTAACCATCCATTTGATTCTCATTGTGTGAAAACCTTTCACTTAGGTCCAGTTTGGAGTCAGCTGTTAAACCTTCCTGAGTGCAAGATACAATCACTATCCTTATGATATGTGAATATACTTTCATCAGCACAGTTTGTGGCAGCTGACCTTCCCTGGGTTCATAACAATCACCTATTTAAAGGATCTGTTAAATAACTTTCACAGTTCAGTCGGTGTCAGCGCTACCCTTCCCTGAGTTTTACTAACATCACTATTATGAACTTTGAAAACTTCACATTTCACCAGTTTGGTAAGGCATGGACCCTCTTCCCTGTGCATTGTCAGTAACATTCACGATGATTTGTGAAAACTTTCCCAGTCGTTGGGTTCAGATGACCCTTCCTGGTGTACTATACAGTAAAATTTTCTGAGATGTGATTAATACCTTTCACAGGTTCAGTTTGGGTCATTGACCATTACCGGGTCAGTAACATCACTATTCTTATTTGTGAAAACTTTCACAGTGAACTACGGCTCAGCCAGAGGAACGACGTACCTGGTCACACTGACATCAATATTCTGATCTTGTGAAAACTCGGAACCGGTGTACAAGTCACGCGTCACTGAAATTCCTGGTGTGTCATAATACATCCTTTCTTATTCTGATTGTGAAAACTTCACATGTCCACTACGGACTCAGCTGACCTTCCCTCCCTGGGTCTATGTACACAAATTCTGATCTGTGACAACGTTAATTCCCCCCCCCAGTTCAGACAGGTCAGCTTGACCATCCCTGGGTCTACAAACATGTAAATTTATTCTGATCGTAAAACTTTACACAATTCAGTTACTGGCGCTTTACGACTAAACACTTCCTTTGGTTGTCACTAACATTAATTTTCGTATCGTGAACAACTTTCACAATTTAAGTTTGGGTCAGCTGCACTTCCTGTGTCTAGTAACACATCAATATCGAATTGTGAAAACTTTTCACAGTTCACTACAGGTCAGCTGACCCTTCAATGATTTTCCCGTCAGGAACTTATCCTTATTCTGATGTGTGCAAATACCGTTAACAGTCAGTTGTGGGGGTCAGCTTTGACCTCTACTCTGGCCCTTATACCCTTCACTTATTATGATCTGGTGAAAACTTTACAGTTTCGTTTGGGTCAGCGCCTCACCTTCCCTGCGGGCTACTAACATGTAATCTGATCTGTATATAAACCTTCAAGTGCAGTACGGGTCAGTCCTGAATTCCCGAGTCACTAGCAAACATCAATATTTGTGAAAACTTTCCCAGTTCAGTTTGGGTCAGCAGACCCTTCCATGGGTCACTAACATCAATATTCTGATATGTGAAAACTTTCACAGTTCACTACGGCTCAGCTGACCCCTCCCTGGGTCACTAACATCAATATTCTGATATGTGAAAACTTTCACAGTTCACTACGACTCAGCTGACCCCTCCCTGGTCACTACATCCCTTATTCTGATTTGTGAAAACTCACACACGTCACTTATTCTGACCATGCTGACCCTCCCGGGTCATTTGACATCAAATTTTATTCATGATCTGTGAATACTTTCACGTCATTACGGGTTCAGCGGACTTCCTTCCTGGGGCACTATTACAGCATATATTTTCTGAGTCTGCGTAAAAACCTTTCACAGTTTCTATTTGTACGGGTCAGCTGACCCTTTCCTGGTTTTTTGCTCACTTAACAACTCCCTATCTGATTTTGTGAAATTACTTTCACATTGTGTGTCATCTACGCGACTCAGCTGTCCCCTCAGGTGTAATGTAAACAAAAAAACCATCCATATTCTGATTGTGGAAAATTTCACAGTTTAATGTACGTGTCTAGCTTGACCTTTTTTCCCTGGGTCACTCATATAATACAATATTTCCTGATCTGGTGAAAACTTTCCACAATTCACGTACGGGTTTTTGTTCCCGCCATTTACCCGTCCCGGGCATAAACATCACATATTTGATACTGTGAAAACTTTCCCAATCCAGGGTGGGTAATTGTCTGACCCGTCCCTGTGTCAGTAGTAACATCACATGATTCTTTGAATTGTTGAAAACTATTCACTGTCACTAAAGGTTCAGCTGACCTTAACTGTAGTCAGTAACACTATGTGTATTATGAGTTGTGAAAACGTCACAGTTCTAGTTTGGCTCTGTGCACCCTTCCTCTGATTGTTACAACAATACTCCTGTATTACGATATGTGAAATAAGTTGCACGTTCAGTTTGGGCAGCCTGGAACCCTTCCGGGTCATAACATCAATATTTTTGAGTCTGTAAATACTTTTTTTTTCACAGTTCAGTACGGGTCAGGATTCCTCCTCTGAGTCATTGTACACTCACTATACATGATCTGTGAAAATGTTCGTCACAGTTAAGTACGTCAGTGACCATCCATGAGGGTACTTACAGAACGTATTTGATCGTTTGAAAACTTTTGTCAAGTGCAGTTGGGTTCAGTATGTTAACCTTCCCTGGGTCACGAACATTCATTATTTCTTTTGGTGAAAATTTCACAGTTCATACCGGCTCAGCTGACCTATCCCTTGCCGGCATAACACAATATTCGATTGTGAAAAAAACTTAACAGTTACAAGTACGTGTCTACGCGACCCCTGTTCTATTGGGTGTCACTATTAATCAAATTCGAGCGTGATATACTTTTCAACAAGTCAGGTTGGTGTCAGATGCACAACTTTCCCTTTGTGTCATTTGTAACATCATATCCTTAGAATTGTGCAAATTACTTTCACACATGTTTCCACTACAGGTTACGCAGGTCACCTTCCTGATGTCAGTATAAAATCAGTATATCATGATTGCTGATAAACTTTCACAGTTCAGTTGGGTCATGCTGTCCTTTACTGACGTACTACACCACATTTCTATTTGATCTGCTTGAAACTTAACGTTCAGTTGGCGTCATAGCTTGACCCTCCCTGGGCACTAACATTCAAATTGATCTGTAAAAATTCACGTTCAGAGGGCAAGCTGACCCGCACCTGTGTACTAACATACTACTATTCTGATCTTGCAACTTTCGACATCTTCAGTTTGTGTGGTCAGTCCGCACCCTTCCCTGAGTCCGTAACATCACTATTCTGATTTGTGGAAACACTTTCCCAGGTCAGTGTGGAGTTCGCAGACCCTTCCAGGGTCACTAACTTTATCCAATATTCTGATCTGTAAACTTCACAGTTCCAGTTTGGTCAGCTGACTCTTACCTGACGTTACTAAACATCACATTGATCTGTGACAAACTTTGACAGTTCAGTTGGGGAGTGACCCTTCCCTGAGTCATGTACTCACCTATTTGGATCCGTGAAATACGTTTCACAGTTTAGTACGGGTCAGCGACCCTCCTCACCGGCCGTTGTAATATACATTCACATTTCTGATTTGTGAAAAACTTCTCCATTTTTCAGTGGGTCAGCTGACACTTCCATGATGTCTTAGTAACACACTATTGATCTTTGCTATAACGTTTGTTAACATTTCAGTTTGGGTCTGACCCTTCCCTGACGTTACCTAACATCATATGCTTGATATGTGAACATCACTGTTAAACAGGTTTCAGTTTGGGTAAGCTCTGACTCCCTCCCTGGGTCACTAAACCCTTCCATATTCAATGTGGCTGATCTGTAAAAATACTTTCACATCGTTCAGTACGGGTTCAGCTGGACCTCGTCCTGAGGTGTACTATCACCTATTAGACTGTGAAAACTTTCACAGCTTTATTAGTAGGGTCAGCTGACCCTTCCCTGAGTACTAACATCAATTATTCCTGATCGTGAAAACTTCCCACAGTTTTTACAGTACGGGTCCATCCCTGAACCTTCCTGGTCACTCAACACCTATTCTGGTTTGATTGTGTGACAAACTTTAATGTTTTTACACTACCGCTCAGGATGACCCTACCTGGGTCATGTACACAACTTCTGATCTGTGAAACACTTTCACAGTTCTTATGTAAAAAGGGGGGGGGTTAAGTTTCTGACCTTCCCTCTTGGGCACCTAACATCAATATTTTCTGATTGTGAAAGCTTCACATTTATTCACGTTACGGGTCAGCTACCCTGCCCTTGGGTCACTATACACTCCAAGATATGATCTGTGGAAAACTTCACAATTCAGTTTGTGGTCAGCTGGAACCCTTCTCACCGGTGGACAGTAACATTAATATTTATCTGAAATTTGTTGTGAAAACTTGCAAGTTAACTAATTTGGTCACTGACCCTCTATCTGAGCAGTTTAATATTTCTATTATTCGATGTTGTGTGAAAACGTTTCGCACAGTTCAGTTTTGGGGACAGCTGACCCTCTCCCCTGACCGCTATCACTAAACATGAACTATTCTTGGACGTGTGGAACAACTTCACAGTTCAGGTTTTGGGTCAGCCTGACCCTTCCTGGGGCATAACATTCCAATATTTGTATCTGTACCACAACTTTTCATACAGCTGCAGTACGGGTCAGTCCCTGCCTATTCCTCTGAGTCAATAAAATCAATAATTGCTGATTTGTGAAACATTTGTCCACAGTTTCAGTTTGGGTCAGTTTGACCCTTCCCTGGTGTCCCACGACCCACATAATGTATTGATTTGTGAAATTATAACTGTCTACTTCTTCACCAGTTCAGTTTGGGTAGCCTGACCCTCCTGGGTCCACGAACCATCACTATTCTTATTTGGGAAATTCTTTCAGAGCTCACTACTTTGTGCCCATGCTGACCTATCCCGGGGTCACTAAATCATGATTCTTGTGGAATTGTTGGTTATAAACTTTTACACAGTTCAGTTACGGTGTCCAGCTGACCCTTCCTTTGGGTCATCAATCATCCTTATATTGATTAGTGAAAACTTGCTCACAGTTGTCATGCCGGTGTTCAGCTCTGATACTCCCTGGGTCACTAACTATTCATATTTTATTGTGTGAAACTTCACAGCTCAATACGGCTCCAGGACCTCTCCCTGGGTCATCTAACTTCATATTTTATTTTGATCTGTGAAAACTTTTACAGTTCAGTTTGGGTCAGCTGACCCTTTCCTGAGTCAGTAACATCACTATTCTGATCTTTGAAAACTTTCACATTTCAGTTTGGGTCAGCTGACCCTTCCCTGTGTCAGTAACATCACTATTCTGAATTGTGAAAACTTTCACAGTTCACTACAGATCAGCTGACCTCCATGTACTCTATGAACTCAATTATTCTCACTGTCGTAATTAACGTTCAAAGTTCCAGTTTGGGTGCCGTCTGGACCCTTCCTGAGTGTAACTACCATCAACATTCTGTTGTGATATAACGTGCCACAGTCAGTCTGGGTCAGCTGACCCTTACCATGGCGTCATAATAATCCAATATTTGATCTGTATCAAACTTTTTCACCCAGTTCCCGTACGGTTGAGCAGCTGACCTCTCCCTGAGTCACCACACACTCCACTATCTGATCTTAGTGAACAACCTTCACATTTTCAGTTTGGGTTAAAGCTGACCCTTCCCTGAGTCAGTAACATAACTATTCTGATCTGTGAAAACTTTCCCAGTAATTCAGTTTTGCGTCAGGCAGGGACCCCTCCATGGGTGCATCTTAACATTCAATATTCTGATCTGTGCAATAACTTTCACCATGGTCAGTTCTTGGTAGCTCAGCCGACCCTTTCTCTGATGTGTATTTCTAACTATCACGATCTGATCTGTGGAAACCGTGACAGTTCAAGTGTTGGGTCAGCTGATCCCTATTCCAGAGTTATGTACATAGATATGATCTGTGAAAACTTTTCAAGTTTAGTTAGGGTTCATTGCTGACTCTTCTCCCTGATATGTTTAACTAACAGCACTATTCTGATTCTTGAAAACCACATTTCAGTTTTTTGTGTGGCATTGATGGGACTCTTCATGAGGCAGTAACTATCCCATCATTACGATCTTGGAAAAACTTTCACATTCAGTATTGGGTCAGATGACCCTCCCTGATTGTTACTACATCACTAGTTCTTGATCGTGAAAACTTCCAGTTCTTTGTTTTTGGGGTAAGTCTGACCCTTCCATGGGTCAGTTATCAACCAGCAAATATTCCTGATCTGTCAAATTACTCCTTCTCACAGTCCAGTACAGGGTTCAGTGACCCTTACTGAGTTAGTGTCACCATCACTTATTATGATCTGTGAAATTCTTGTTACACAGCCAGTTATTGTAGTGGCAATGCTGACCTCTCCTGCAGTAATAACATCAATATTCGATCTGTGAAAACTGTCACGTTCAGTACGGGTCATACTGCACCATCTGGGTTCAATAATCAATCCACCTATTCTGATTGTGATAGACTTCACAGTTCACTACGTCTCAGTTGTATTTTACCCTCCTTTGGGTTTTTATATGTCACACTCAATATTCTGCATTATCTGTGAAAACTTCACCAGTTCTCAGTACAGGCCCGCTGACCCTTCCCTGGGTCAATACACATACCACTATCTGATCTGTGAAAGCTGTGTTCACAATTCATGTACGGTGTTTCGGTCCTACCCTGTTCCTTATGGTGGTCACTCAATCCTCACCATAACTTTGACGCTGTTGATAAACTTTCACAATCAGTTTGGGTTCAAGGACCCTCTTTCCCTGTGGTCCAGTAAATCAAGTCTGAAGTGTGAAAAACTTCATTCAGCTCACTATCAGGTCATTAAGGACTCCTGCCCGCAGTCTAGTAACACTAATTCATTCCGTAGTTGTGGAAACACTTCGTTTTCACGTTCAGTTTGGGTCAGCCAGTCGACCTTCTCCCTGATGTTTTTCATGAACATCACTATCTTATCTTTTGAAAACTTCAAAGTTCAGTTTTGCGGTCCTAGTCCGACCTTCCCTTGGGTTGTCACTACCATCAATATTGATTTTCTGGTGTAATACCACTTTCCACAGTTCAGTTATTGGTTGGCCAAGATGACCATCCTGATGTCTTTAGTTAAACAGTCACTTTTATTTTCTGATGGCTGTTGGAAATAACTTTTGCCAGTACAGTTTGGGTCAGGAGACCCCTCCCTCGGGTCAAAACCATCATACTATTCTGATCTGTGAATATACCGTCAACTATGTTCAGTTCTCTGGTGGCAGGCTGATATTCTTCCCTGGCGTCCATAACAATCCCTGTCTATTGTTGTGACTATACTGTTCAGACGTAATATCACTGGCCCCAGCTGACCTTCCATGTTGGTCACGATATCCATCCAATATTTTATGATCTGTGATAATTTTCTTTTCCACACGTTCCCAGTACGGGTTATAGTTATGTATATCTTCTCTTTGATGGCCCTGTCAATTAACATATCCTATGTATTGATCTGTTGAAAAACTCTCACAAGTCTATCTTATCGATTTCGTCGCATGACCTACCCTCCCTGCCGGTCATGTAAATCACTTCCTGATCTGTGAAAACTTTCACATTCAGTACGGGTCAGCTGACCTTCTCTCTTGGATTTGTTCACACTAACATTTACATATTCTGATTCCTGTAAACCAATTCTCTATACATCCAGTAAGGGTAATGACCTGATTCCTATTCCATGGTTCAATACATCCTCTTCTGTTTACTTTGTCGAAAACTTCACAGTTCCACTACGATCAGCTGACCCCTCACACCTGGGTCATTGCCCACATCAATATTCTGACTTCTTTTTTCTCTTTTCTTTTTTTTCCTTTTTCTGGAAATACTTGCACAGTTGTCAGTACGTCGCGCTGACCATCTTCCTGGGTCATTATACCATCAAGATTCTGATCGTGAGAAATTCTTCTCAACAATGTTCATACGGTCAGAGCCTTCACCCTCCTCACCGGGGTCCATAACATCAATATTTCCTCCACCGATCTGTGAAAACTTATAACAATTCAGGCTGGCAGCTGACCCTTCCTGGTCTACTAGTAACATCAATATTCTGACATGTTGTCGAAATCAACTTTACTTGTTCATACAGGTCAGACTTGGACCCTGTCCGAGTCCCAGCCCTTCAACCATCATTATTCTGATTGTGATTGCAGCGTCAAGTCACGTTCGGGTCTGCGCAACTACTTACATGAGGTTACTAACATCATATCGATATGTGAAAACTTTCACAGTTTCAGTTTGGGTCCGTGACCCTTCCGCCGGTAACATCAATCATCCATTATTCTGAGACTGTAACAACATCAATCTTTGCACACATCAATGTTGCACCCCCTTCCTCCCTTTTTTTGCTCTTTCTCTTTTCTTTGGGTCTTAGTGAACCTTCCTGACGTACGTACCTATATCCATCCTATTATGATTTTCCTCCTCCCTGCTGTAAACAGCCGCCTTTTACAGCTAGTACGCCCGGTCAGCCTCTGACCTTCTTCTGATTTCCGTACTAACATTCATCTTTACTTCTGATCTTGTCAAAACCTTTCAAAGTTCAGTTGGGCAGGCACCATTCCCTGGGTACAACATCACATATAGCTCTATTTTCGTCTGACCAAAACTCTCACAGCCATCTACGGCTCAGATCGAACTCCTCCTGGGTCACTTATTAACACAATAGTCTGGATATGTGAAAACTTTCACAGGTCAGGACAGTGTCAGATGACCGGACCTGGGTCAATAACATCCCTATTCTGATCTGTGAAAACTTACACAGCTCACTACGACCTAAGCCACCCATCCACTGGTGTCTCAGGTCCACTTCAATATCTGATCTGTGAAAATTTTCACTAGTCTAGTACGGGTCAGGCTGACCCTCCCGGGTCAGTTACAATCACTATTCTGATCTGTTGAATAACCATCACAGTCTCCACGTAGTGGTCATGCTGACCCTCCTCTGAGTTGTACCTTTTATTACCATCATATTCTGATCTTGAATATATCTGTTCACACTTCGTTTGGGTACAGCGACTCCTTCACTGACGTCAGTACACATCCACTAGTTCGTATTTGTGAAATTACTTTCAACACGTTCACTCCGGTTTTTTCTCAGTGACCCCTCCTGGGTCCACTAACATCAATATCGATCTGGTGTAAAACTTTCACAGTTCAGGACCGGGTCCCGCCTGACCCCCTTAACCTGCGGTCACCCTAACACATAACATCTCCCTATTCTGAATGGAAACCCACTTTCACACGTCTCACTACCGTCGTCCGGTGACACCTTCCCTGAGTCAACGTATACATCACTATTCTGAATGCGAATACACTTAACTAGTTTCATAGGGTCAGCTGACTCCTCTCACTGAGTCAGTATACATAACTATTTGCATCTGCTGAAAAACTTCTACTAGTTTTTTCACTATCGGGTCCGCTGATCTAGTTCTTCCTCTGATGTTTTATGTAGACATCACTATCTGGAGTCGTGAAAATCTTTTTCACCGGTTCACTACGGCCGTGCCTGCTGACCCTCGTCAGGCCTTCAGGAACAATCACTACTTTGGTCTATGAAAACTTGGCACGTTGCCACGTACGGCGCCCGTCGACGCGGACCTTTCCTCGTGGGTACTAATCTGACTATTATGATGTGCAAACACATTAATACATGTTCACACTTCGGTTTGGTCAGCTCTGGAAAAACCCCATTAAGTTGTTATACTATCAGTCATAAACTGTATTGAATATAACAGTAAAACGACATATTAACTGGATGTTGTCTATTGACACTAATGCTGGGGGGGTGCCCCCAATAAAATAAACTCAGCCCTTCTCTTTTCTTTTTTTTCGTGTTCTGGGTGTCAGTAGGACTATGGTACACTAACTTGCGGTCTTTTGTGCAAACTGTTTGTTCTTGTCAAATTTCAAAATGCAATCAGTAAAAGCTAGGGATGTTTCAATGAGAAATTTGAGTGAAATAACAAAAGTGATAGTAATGTGATCGGGTAGGGGTAGTGTAGAGTGAGGGCGTTATTCCGCCATAGGTGGTCTACTCATTTACTAATTTGACCATCACCAATATGTAATAAGTAGTCACAATAAGTTGCTCCATTATGTCTCATTAATGTTGTATTAATGTACCTACAATTTACTGAGGTGCAGACTGAATTCCAACTATTGCAATAAGTAATTTATACATAGCATGAATCAACCGACTATGTATACTATTCCCTGTAACATTACGAATATTAAGCTATTGCCATTTAGTGTACAATATGCCCCTATCGCTCAAGTTTTCTAAAGAATGCTATTTCACCTTCAAGGATATATCTCTAGTGTCTTATGTAGTCTACCACGATAGTTGCACTGCCATTATTGAAATTATTTAACCCTTGGTTTGCGCCGGCACTTATTGTTGATATGTCTAGAACTGATTTGTATTTGGTTCCTAAAAGATAAATGTATAGATTAGAATGGACACAAAAACACAACCTATAAATTAAGAGGTTTGAGTCCAGCTACAACACGTCAAATTATGTTAATAAACTTAATCACATATAAATGATACGTAACTATCAAAGGGTAGATTAAGAATGAGCGGTAGGCGAAACAGATTATGTATCTCTTTTGAAAAGTGAGCTATTACAAAGACTCCGTGCTCGGCGAACACGTTTTGTCATCCATGTCGAGCAGCCTCTCCTAAGTTGCAATTTTCCCAATCTGCGATGGCCAATGGCAGGTCTACTGACACCTGTTACATACATCTCTTAAGTTGACATTGCTGCCCCCTGTACGAGTGTGTTGTAATTTTAGTTTTTGTGTTTTCCTACATGTGCAGTATGACCAAAAAAATTACTATCGTAATCTAGTAAAACATGTTCTGCTTTTATTTAATTCGCAGTCCTCGTCAATAAACAAATTCCTCCAGTCTTTTTACATGTTGACAAGATTGTGTTTAATTGTGAATGTACAGGGGATTGAGTGGTACAGCAGGTTTGCCCCTATGATGTGGCAGTTGAGCTGCGCCGTGGTCCCTGAATTATGACTAACAACTGTGATTTCCAATGCAATGGTCACTTCGTATTTATGATGGTAAGCAATCACGACAATCTTGAACGTAAATGAGGACAACATAATGCGTTAAAAAATTTCTGTGCTGGTTTTATTCTTCTTTTGTGTTTCTATTTTTCCATGTTTAGAGGGGGTCGTTCGTTTCAAGCATTCAACATTTCCTGCGTTGTAGGACCTTAGGTGACATGCTTTAGCACAGCAAGGATGATGCTTATTATTTTTTATGTTTTTGAGAGAATATCCCCACCTCATTATGATTTTTTTCCTCATTAAGGTGAAATAATATATAAATAAACATTAATTATAAAACTAAAGCAAGAAAGACAAATTTAAAGAAACACATGTCAACATTCGCGTTTTCACATTAGTTATTGTGATGTGATTATACAATATAAATTATCTAGTATTATTATCAAATGTTTTAGTGTAAACTATATTACTATTTGTATTAAACATATGTTATTAGTAATATTTAAATTTAGTAGAAATAAATACTTTCTGGTACAGGTATCACCTTCAGAAAGAAACGACATAAAATTTCCCTTGGTCGGTGGTATGGTAGCACCTTCAATCAGATCAAACTACCGGTTTGAAGTTCTCTTATATTCGCTTTGTGGGTGGAGCTCCTGTTCTCCTGCCTATCACTAGCCGTTTTACGCGTCCACTGCACTTAACCTGTGACAATTAATGCACTTACAGAGCAGTCTTTTTTCATGCAGTCAAGATTTACAGTTTGATCAAACGGAATATGAGATGAGGATTATAATTCTGTACAGAGTCAAAAAACGACTTATACTCCTGAGAGCTATTTTGATCTATAAATTAACATGACTCCCGGAAATACTTACATTGACAATCGAATTCGTTCACTATGAGGATTTGATGTGCAGGCAAAATGATGTGTCATTATTCAATTAGGTGTAATTGCACTGGTCTCTGTTTTGGTGAGACGTTGACGGGTTGTTGATTGATCAAGCAGGGAGAAATACTTATTTTGTTCGGTCCTGAATTATCAACATCTGTTCAAACCTCTTTAACACCTCTTGTCTGGACCCAGTAACATTGACATTACCTATTAAAAATAAACGTTAACTGCGACGATAAGAAGCATTTTGTTTAGTTTTTTGAATATGATGAATTGCAAGTACGCTGTCACACCCTCCCACACCCTTCTAACATCTTCTCCACAGTTGTCCACCTGTAAAAATCTGGTTACTAGGCAGTTCTTAAGTTGCAGGTTCATAACGAATTTATCATAAATTGGGGTTTTTTTTGTTCACCCGGTCATTTTGACATCTTGGTTAGCCACAAACATATTTTTTGTCTAAAATTAACAGTCCCCAAGGTATCCCCATGGTGTTTTACATAATCTTCATTCAAATGGCTTTGTTCTACTTCAATGTCTTGCATATTGCAACATCCCCATTTAAATTAATGGTTCAGATGCATTTTTTCTAGGACGCCACCATTATCATGTAACCCACCAGGACCCTATGCTAATATTCCCAGGTAGCCCTATTCTTTCATATTCTGCTTCACAAGACGTAGTTAATTCTGAAAGTGAATAAATGGGCTTTTTGAAGATAAGACTGCCAAATGTATAACATAACGCTTGTATATTTTGTCGATATTGCTGTAGACAGTTGGAGGGCAGAATTCGGTCTTTATACGTAACATCAGATAGCAACAAGGCCCTGGCAGCGCTTAATGTTGCTGCCCACACCTATCCCTTCAACCATAACCCCTACATTGCATGCTACAACAGATATGAGATCTATAGATATGAGATACAGATATCAGATATGAGACCATGAGATCTTGATTAGTTACAAGATCAAGGGGGAGCTAGGGCACATTCATGAGCTTGCGGGTCTGAAATCTAAACCACTCAAATAGAGCAGTGGAGGCAATGTGCACAATTCTCTCAATGCATTTGCTTTTCAGCATACACTTTCCAAGGTTTGGTTAATGCCAGTTGTTTATTTCTTGGGAAAAGTCATAATGCTTCGGTCCCTTGAGAAAAAAAAAGGAAAAAAAGGCAGAAAATAATACAGAGATTGCTGCCATGCAGTCCGTAATGCTCATGTGAGACTCGACCTTTCTTTTCATCAACACTTTAAGCAAGAAAGTCATGAATGCCCATAAGTTCTTGTATGGCATGTATGGCATCTAGTACGTTTTGAGAACAGAAGAGTTCAAACTAGTATGAATCTCCCACCGCCCAAGGATTCATCAGGTCAGCAGTCAGTGGTGGTAGAAATTATGTTTTAGTTACCCTCTTCTTCCTCAACGGAGTGATTCAGTCCAGGTATGAACTTTAGAAGGTGCTTGCGGACACTACTTTTTCTGCCTTTCCTTGGCAGCGTCCCAAACATGGATGAAGATGAATTTTCCCAACTCAGAGAGAGTGAACTGCTACTGCTGGTCAGACTAATGCTGCGTGTTCTTGTCAGGGGTCGCAAAGCTCCCCCTTCCAGCCGGAAGAAGCCTCCGTTTGGCTCAGTTGGGCTGAATGGGTACTTTTTTTGTATTGTCCCATCACCCAATACCGTTGACAGACCCACGGCTCCATCCCCCTCATGCGTATCCATCTTGTAATTTATGCTGCCAGGCACATCTGCTGACACTGGGTAATTAAAATTTACGCGCCAGATGCACGGAACAGTCGGCAGATGAGTAGAGGACTATTCCGCACGAGCAAGTCAAACAGAAAGATAGCCTGACGCCGTCTCTCATTCAGACGTTACCCGGCGATACACAGATTAGGACGACCTGACGTGTATCACCATATCAGCTAAAATTACAGTAGCCTGCTTCAGATCAGGTAGCAGACAATTATGGCACACATGAGTGTGCACTATGTGAGGGTCTTTGACAACTTCTTCAAACAGCTTTGTTATAAAACAGATTTCAAAATATAAACAGGAGCTCTAGGCCACAGCTACAAGAGAAAACATACAAAGATAAGCACTGAGGATTTGTTTCAGCAACATCATTATACCAAAGAACCAAGGGGTGTTAAACCTTACAACCATTGATCATTTGTGCATTTATCATGTAAACCTTACCATTCCGGTCCTCAAACCATGTCGTAAATAACTGTAAACCTCTCAGGGAGATACTACACCATTCTCGTCCAGACAGGGCCTCTCTAATTTTTCGGTGTACCCATTCGTTGTATCATACAGTTTTTGGGGGGTGGTCTTTCTTCGGGGGGGTTTGTCTGTTTCACCATCTAGTAAGATCGCTCCTTTCGGACCCAGTAGTGAGCGATTGTTAGTTCCATCCCTATTTTTCACCTGAAGGATGTTGTTGCTGTGCTGAGGGGAGGTAAACACAGAACACAAGATTTCAGCATTCTATGAGTCATTTTTCTGGTAAACTGGGTAGGCGACAGTTATGTTGATCAGAAGTCTATTTAGATGTTCAGCATCATGGAAACACATTACACGTATACATATAACGTGGAATGAGGACTTCGGTCGGAGTAACGTTGCAGCTTTGTGCTACCAAGGAGGATAGACACACCCAATCTGACACTTATCGCACCTAAGATTTTTAGCCATCTTTTGCTCTAATTCTTTAATAGTCTCTTCACAACTATTCCCCACGGATACCTTTGTATTGGTCTCTAACCCTTCACCAAACAATTAATGGTCAAAAGGCCCTGTATTTGCTGTGCCTTCCTATGTGATTGTCCTTTGTACGTTCTGTGAATTAGGTACCCATCAGCCCCCACATACATCATCAATATAAACATTTAATGGTTTTTAATTGGTTAATGGTTGGGCTGTGCATATTCATCTCTTTAAAATAAAGGTGCTTTGTCACGATGCCATTAGAAGAACATTTTTGTCCTAACCATGGTTACTATAAAGAACACTTTTATTAATTGATCCAGAATCTCGGCTGTTGCACATTTCAAAGGTTCTTTGTTGTGAAAAAAGGTTCTTGAGATTATAAAAGGTAATAAAGAGATGGTTCTTTAAATAACCTTTGTTTGAATGGTTCTTTGTGGAACCAAAAATCGTTCTTCTATGGCATCGCTGTGAAGAACTTTTAAGCACCTTTATTTTTAAGAGAGTATGCAGTTCTGCGACACAATACCTTTATGTCATGAATAGTCAAAAAAGTTTGTTTTCAGTGATATCCTTATTGCGTCCAGATTTTATGGACTCAAGGGTTGCACAGCCAGTTGAAGTTCTTATAATGAATGCACACACCCGCAGTAGGACGTTAGTACATATACTAGGCAGGTTTGTATTTACTCTTTTTAATATTAATTGGTTATTTCATTTTCACAGCTGACCTATCATTGTCGTAGTTATTGCAGTAGGCTTGCACGCTCTCTGCGAAAGGTGTTTGGGGGTTTGTTGTCTAATATGATTTTTGACTTCACGTGATTCCAATAGCCCGGCCACAATAGTTGTGAGCAGAAGGTGTTTTCGAAAGGGCTATGAATTGCAGTTTATTTCTTGGTAAAGTACTTCGATTTTAACGATACTACAATCTAGTATGGTAGTTGGTGCATGGCTGGACCAGGTTTTCCTAGGAATTTGTTTCCATTCATCATTTATCTCTCCATTCGGTCTGGAGTCGGATAATGTACATATCTTCTTAACAAGCTGCATTATTTGAGGCATCATTCGTGACCATAGCACAAACATCCTATTTCTGATACTTATACTCACTTCAGCATGTTAGTGGATTCTCGAATCAACTCAATAATGTGCTGGTGGGTAGATCCCTCAATACTGACTCCATTTACTGACAATATAATGTCACCTATCAAAGAGAGAGAGAGATTAAAAATAAATAAATAAAGAGCTGCCAATCACGTCACATCACACACACATGCACGAACAGAAACCCATGCAGATGTAATGCACTCACATGGACACAGTGCTCAGCACCGCAAACTTTCATGCAATGGGAGTAGTGAATGTAATGCTGTAAGCAACACTTTTCATGACAGTTTCACATGTAATATGGAATCACAAGAGTGAAGTCTTAAAAGAGAGTCATTTTAATGACTGTTTAAATCAGAGGGTCCAAAACAAGGTAAAAAAATACCAATTATTTTTAAATTATGACTGTTTTGATGTTTAAAAAAGTCTTATTAACATTATAACTTATTATCATTATAACCTCAGGAAATATTAATGCATTGCATTTAAATTGTAATGGTCAGACAGATTGTAATTAGATCTATTAGAAAAATTTATATATATGAGAGAGCATGAAATAAGCGTCCATAAAGACCAAATAGAGCAATGCATCGTCTGTGTTAAATGTAGACAGCTTGTGGGAAAGTGCCATGTAAAGAGGGTCAGGTCAGTGGAGTAGAGTGAGTAACCTCTAAGACGAGGAAGCGGAAAACACTGACAGGCATCTGAGATCGGCTTGATTTGAGAAAGGGGGAAACATTTAACCAGATTAAAAAAAAAACACTGGTGGATTTTTATCATTATAGGGTGATTGTGTACACACACTGCCAACACACATTTCAGTTCAAACAATTGTAAAAGTGCATGTAGCATCCTAGGACCCCTTTAAGGGAGGGTCTTGTTTTTATTTTTCAAAAGGGTCGTAATCTGGAGGACTATGTAGAGGAGTTCCTCAACACTTGCCACCATGCAAGCTGCGATGACGTCTGCTTGATGGAGGGATTTTGGTGTGGTCTGGATGATGACATTTGTTTTGTCATGCCCAGGGGAGATCCTTACTGGATCCTGAAAGATTACATCAGGTTTGTGCTGTGGGTGAATGGATCCACACTCACAGTGGACGAAGTGGATGTCGACTGCAACATCAATGTCCAGCCACACCTCGCCCAGCCAAGCATCCCCCTGCCAGAGCCCTACCACAGACGGAGAGCCAAAGCCCACCACGACCGACGAGCCATCGCTAAGAGGAGCAATAGAGCTGAGGATCGCCCTGGAGTCAGAGCCTCATACAACATCTGACCAGGTGTGTGAGCCACCAACGAAACCCACCACGGATGATGACACAGTGGAGTGGATGCAGAGGAGGAAAGCCACCCAGTGGTCCACGATAAGGGAGCTGGATGGTCAGAATTGATAGACTTTTATTCGGATATACCCAGCCTTCTTCCATCATCTGCTGAACTGTTAGCCTGTCCTGTTGTGACCAAGGAGGCCGTTTATGAATTACCTGTTTGTCCCATAACGACCATGGAGGTCTGTGTTGAACTTTCTGTCCACCCTAAACTGTCTGTCAGCCCTGTCGGGACCACAGAGGTCATTCCCCTGTCCGCCATGCTCCCTGTGCTGGGAGTCGCAATGCAGCCCACACACACCATCCCTGAAACCCCTGAATGTCATGTACTCCCACCCAGCCTCCCTCTCCAAAACTCCTCTTCTGGTCCTCTGTCATCTATGCCCTCGCTGCCACTGCATCCTGCCAGTCCCTCAGATCATCCTCAGCCTTCCATCTGTTGATTGGAGTCACTGCGGTCTGTTAGTCTCCAGCTTCATCGAGGTTTGAGGATCCCTGGTCTCCGCCTCCAACCTCAGAGACCCGGACTCTTAGCTCCCTCCTCTCCACCGTGGCCCATCAGTCCACCAGCTCCACCAGGATTTCCTTGTCACTCTGGTAACCGTGGTCAGTATCAACCCTGCATGTCGCTCCAGGACTCCACTCCTCTGGATTCGCTTATGAGATCCCCCACTGACGCCATTGCTCAGCCTTGGCAATCCGGACCTCTGCGTCACTGGCTCGGCGGCTTCCGTCTCTGCCTGGGATCTTTGCATCGTTCCGCCGCTGTTGGTTGGCCCCCTGGAGTCGGTGGCCATTCCTTTTCCATGGCTCCTCCCTCCATCGGCTCCTCTGTGGGCCGTCTTCCTGGCTAGGCTCTGGAGCATCTCCCGTCTCCTCCTGCTCCGGGCCCCTCCGTTCATTTCTCCCTGGTCATCTCTCACCCCCTGCTCCTCCCTGGCCACCTCCAGAACCTCCTCCTGCCTGTCTGTGCCAGCCCATCACCATCCCTCCGCCGTCTCCTGTCCGTTCCTTCTCTGCGGCGCGATGTCGTGCCTTCTGGGAGGAGGGGGGGGGGGCGATCTGTCACACCATTTCACTATTTGGATTTTTTTTTCAGTTTGCTCTGTTTTTCCCCGTCTAGTTAATTGTCATGATTATTGATTTGAGTTCTTCATTATGTTCAGGTGTGTCTTGTTAATTATCCTTGTTTGGTCTGTGTATTTACGTTCCTGTCTGTTGCGTGTGAGTTTGTCAGGTATCATTAATGTCAATCTATGCATGTGTCACCAGCCTTTTGTCACAGATCAAGCCGGAGATAACAGGTAAGTGAATGAATAGCAGGTTCATTAACAGGTAGGGCTGAGACAGATCGACTGGAGCAATGACTGGTGACTATCCAACACAAATGACAGTTCAATGAATCTTTGCTGAGTACTGATGTTTGGTTCCTTTGCAGGTTTGTGGAGGGTTCGGGATCCAGGAGTGGAGGAGAGCAACGTAGGAAGAACTTTGGGGATCTATAGGTAAGTATAAACAGGTAAGTAGCATACAGAGAGTCTGGTTAAGTTCAATGTAGTGAACGGTAGACCGGACAGTGAGTGACTGGAAGGAGCGTGCTTATGAATGGTGACTTGATTGCAGACGACAGGTGCGGGGAATCAGAACTGAGTGTGATCTGGTTAGTGTGTATAACTAATTGAACCAGAACATTATAGAGACTCTTGGATGGCCACATAGACCACCCTAGCAAACACATGGTCCTAGCAATGCCAAGCTCATGGATTTGATTCACAGGGAGTGCATGAACTGATAAACTATAACTTGAATGCCATGTAAGTCACTTTGGATAAAAGCATCTTCTAAATGCATAAATGTAAATGTTTCCACTGTGCAGAACTCACGGGCAGCCGTGGTGAGAGGTCTGGCATGGAAGAAAAACATTGACATTTAAGAATTATTTATCACGATGCAATCAGGGTCCAGTAATTTCATTCCTATAAAGAATCCTGCTTTAAACTGCATGGAGAAGCTCATGTTTCTACACACACACTTTATTTATCTAGCAGAAGCGTAATTTGGCCTGGTGTTTGTGTTGCAGTCGACTTTGTTGCATGTTCCATAAAAATCTGTTTAAAAAACTAAACATCTGGCATGGCCATAACATGACATTATTCTTTCTGTCCCCTCCATTTATGGATATGTAATTATAACAATAAGACTCGTGCTGTCCAGCACTCCCATAACATCATCCAACCCAAGTAAACAGGTAACAGGCATACAGACAGATGCATCATCACAAGTACAGATATCATTAAACAGGAAAAAGACAAATCATTCCGGCCTGACGGAATTATTTCCAGGTGGAAGTCAGCGGTGTGTTGCTGGGTTTACAAACATTTCCATTATCCTCATCTGACACAACAAGATGACGCTATGTCTGCAAGAGCAGCAGAGCCCTTACATGGTCACGTGCGCATGTTAATAGCAAAACAGGCAGCTTTTGCTTTTGCACGAATATCTTGAGATCAGAAACTTTGGTCTGCTGGCATAAGCATAGTCCAGACATTTGGAATTCCATATTTCACTTTTGAGGAATAGTATCAGATGGGATTAGGATCAGTCCAGCTCAGCTTTCCCAAGATAATCTGGCCAAGCGTGCTCTACTCAGACCTAAAGTATCCGTGCAATCCAGCGCACGATACCTCTCTTCACGCTCCCCCTGGAAGCCGGCGCTAATGAGTGATGCGGAGAGAGTCCAATACTTGCAGGAAAAAAACTAGTGGCTGTGAGTGTTTTGTGCTGTACTTTATTTTATGGCTTAGCATGCCTGTTGGGATGCACAGCCAAGTTTGAACACATTTAACCAATCAATATAATATTCACACCAGCATATGTTATTGTCCAGTGCTTTTCCTCAGATGAACCCGAGTTTCAGGGTGAAAACTCGTTTTCTCTCAATAACCTATACATACCACTGAAGCTCACGAAACCTGCTACAACTGCAAAGCGTATTTTGGTGAATGTGATTTACAGCTGCTAGACCTGGGCAGTGAAATATAGGCATTTATTGCTCTGTTAGAACACACAGTGCACACACAATTGTAATGATTCACATACTGTTTGATAGCTCACCCAAAAATGAATATTGATTGTAGTCATCATTTTCTCACTCTCATGTCATTCCAATCCATGTCATGTTCTTTCTGAATACAAATGAAGCAGAATGTCCATGCTTTTCCATACATTAACACACAATGAAAAATGACCAAGAAGCACTATAAAAGCAGTTCAAACAATGTAAGTGCTACATGTCTTCTAAAGCCATACAATAGATTTATGTGAGGAACAGAATCAAATTTCGGGGGGGCACCCAAAATATTCACTAGAAATCTCATATTGTAATCTGCACTTGATCCCTCACAATGGGCCGCGACAATTGGATTGTCAACCTGCTGCTGCTTTTAAAAGTGCATGTTTGAGAGCTACGGTGGAAGATTCTCAGTGAATAATAACTTCTGTTTGTTCTTCACACAAAGGTATCGTTTGACCTCAGAGGATTTAGATGCATGATGCTTTCATGTTTCGTTTCTGTTATCTTTTCATGCTCCACTGCCCTTGTCACTTTTGTTTTATGGAAAAGAACAGAATAAACATTCTGCTAAATGTGAAAATATGAGTTTGGAACAACAGAAGGATGAGCGGACGATGACTGAGTTTTCATGTCTGGACAATCTATTCCTTTGAGTCAGTTCTTTATGAATGCTAGTAATGTGGCTAAAGCTCTCCAGTTGGTCTAAATATTTTCATATTCCGAAGCATAAAAGAATCTTTTGGCCAAGAATCCCTCTTTGATGTGATTTATATCTCAGGATTAAAGCAAATCCCTCCAAAGGATCCTGCTGAATTCCAGGGGTGGCGAGCATTCTTGTCAAGTCAAAAATACAAGCTCTCCTGCACATGATGAACTCATCTCTAGATCTGATTCCCTGATAGAGACATGCACTCCAGCGATGGCTTCTGTGAAATGAGGAATCCCATCAACATCTAGCATTATCAAAAGGACACAGCACTGGCCAATTTTTGACAATTGATCTGTTCACTAACCTCAGCAAAGAAAGAGTAGTAAAGCTCTGGGATGATGTGCATTGGCCGGCTGATCTCTCACACAGACTCGAAAGCACTAAACACACACATACAAAATAGCCATGAATAAACAAGACCTGACAAGGAACACCGAAACAATAATGCTTATATGCACAAGGGCAAACAAGGGTAACAAAGACACCGTGGAACAGCTAAAGTGAAAACAATTAACAAAGTAAACTACAAAGGAGGCATTTACACTGCAAGTATTAATGCACAGATCTGATCTTTTGACCATATCCGATTTTGGACAGCAACGTGTACATTCATTTTGACACGACTTGTATCCCATATCTGTGTCTACATTAATACCCGCCCGTCAGTGATCGCTTTACTATGCACATGGTAGTAGGCCAGCAGGTTTTGACTGGCCGTGCTAATAAAATTATTTATATAATTCACGTCAAATGGCCATTATTATTTGCATGGACAACGGCTGTCATGAAAGTTTGCATGAGTAAAACGCCCAATGAGTGAGTAGATTCATACGAAGCTGTTGGTTTAATTACAAAAAAAACCGCTAAGTTATCACCTAAATTGTGGAGAAATTATAATAGTTTTTAGTAGCCAAAAGCTATGGATTATTATAAAACTCCGGGGCAGAGGTTTAAAAAACCGACTCCTGAATGTTCGCAGTTCTTACATATAAAGTTACCGCCACAATAAAATGCGAGCGCTTTTCAGACACGGCTTTTAAAATGCTATCTTCTGGGCAAACGTGGTGCTCTCGCATTGTGGTGTCGGGTTCTGCGGGCATGGCGATATGTGTGTTTAGATGTAGGGTGTAGTGCAGGATATAGATATGTATCCGATTAAACTCCAATTTGGAGGTGTCCTGAGGTGCGAAAAAAAATCGGAATCTCATGCAGATTGGCTTACACCGTGGGGCAACAACTTCAATTCTGTGTCAGATGTGAGCAAAAAAATCTGATTTCTTTGTGCACTAGTTTAAATGCAGCCAAAGGGACTTTCTTACTATGTTCGACAGAACTGTGGCCTACAACTGACTGAGCAGTTAGATACAGGTGTGCTTATGTACACACAGGCATAAACGATTCATTCGATTATGAAGTTTAAAAGGAGTTCACCAAAAAATAAAAATTCGTCATCATTTAATCACCCCTCATGTTGTTACAAACCTGTATGAGTTTATTTCTTTGTTTCTGTACCAGTTGACTCCATAGTACATGTGTTTTTCATTTACGTAGGCGGAAGGCAAACGGACTTTCGACACCACAGGAACCTTTTCATAGTAAAAGAACTATGTTCGCACCGCCGGAACGGGAGGACGTGTTAGTACAGGACTGCTTTTTTTTTTTCGAGATACCAAAAATTAGCTCCTGCTCCGGAAGCGGGGTCTAACCAGCACAACTGGTACTAATCGTGACGTAAGTAGACATTGTTTGGCCAAACGCGTATGAAAACGCCCCCTCACCCGCCATGATTTAAAACACTGCGTAAACATACTGTAAACATTGTGTCAAATTATTTCGCAAGTATGGAGAACAGCGCTAGATGGACGGACGCTGAAGGGCAGGCACTTGTAGCAAATGTAGCACACTGCCAGTTGTCGTTGGAGATTCTAAGTCCTCCTTTCCGTTCTTTCAATCGATTTACGTATACGTCGACATTCCATGGCCATTATTGTGAAACCCCGCGAGACACAACAAAAACACAGCTCCGTTCACAGCGTCCTCCATCCTCTTGTTGTTAACGTAGTTCTTTTTTTCTGTTGTTGAACGCCGCGCACAAATGGCGTCGCTGTCAACCGGTTCCTAGTACACACTCTCGGTGCAAATTCAACCCTTTAAATGGTAAATAGTTTGCGCAAAATCGTCCCAGTACTTTAGTACTGTACATTTTAGTTCTGGAACTAAAGCGGTGCGAAAAGCCCTAATGTGGACCAGCAACTGGTTGGTTACCCACATTGTTAAAAATAATTTGAAGTGGAGTTTACAAAGTTTTTTTTTCTTCTTCTTCTGTTCTCAGTTGGAGATGAAAGGATCTTCCCTTTTCTGTGACACAAGTGAGAACAGACAAGTTTAATGCATCTTTAGCAAAATAACCTCCGTTCAGGGTTATGACATCCATCCATGCAAATCTCTTTCTAAACAGCTATTACTTTTATCACTCCCCTCCACACTCTCAAATGTTCTTCTTGCAACACCCTCACAGAAAGTCTTAAAACGTTTAGATAGCATGTTTCTGCCATTTCCGTCAGGAATTCTGGTGTGGTTTTAGTGTTTATTATCCATGTGGGGACATTTGGTCCCAATCAGGCTTTGAAATGAACTTTTTTACTCACTTGCCAGCCAATTTGGCTACTAATTTTTTAAGTTACCGGCCATTCATAACTGCACCTGGTCAAAATATCCAAAAATAGACCGATTATATGTTACAGGTTAAAATTTAAAAAAATTCTTAGTTTCTAAATCTAGAACCTATCAGTTATAGGACATTCATCATTCTTTGTGATTCTAACCAACTATAATTACCTGCCCTAAAGCTCCAAACTCACCATATTCACACATTTCCCATGACATCCATTCAAAAAGAGAAAAAATATAGTTTGTACAAAATGATATCCAGGAATAATGTCTGATTTTTGGGTCTCTCACAGCGGGTATGGGCACGCTATGCTCTGATCTTCTGATAGCCTTGCCATGCCGAGTGATAGAAGATAATTATACCCGCCCAGAGCAATTGAACCTATCGGTAAGACCCTCCCTCAAACGCAGATGAAGCCAATGGGCAGTCGGATACCGGAACAGCGGTCATCTTTAGTTATGTTTTTATCTTTAGGTGACAGGCCATAGAGAAACAAAGGAAGATCGGGAAGCGCTCATCGGTTTTTGATGAGTGTTTACGCTACAAACAACCGGAAAAAAACGACAGTGCCTGGGGTGCTTGTAACACTGATTCCAGCTATCCTGAGAGGATGGGCAATATCATTTCTTTTATTACATTTCCTAAACCCAAACAAAACAGAGAAAAATGTCCCTAAGCATTCAACCCCAATCCCAATGAGACGGAAACATTCATTTTCTGGTTGACATACTCTCATTAAGTTACAGTTTTCATCTGCTTAAGCAGAACGTTAATGTCATCTTGTGCCTCAGCAAGGTATCTCTGGCTAAAACTAGCTAACGATAAAGTTAGTGAGTCAATGCTATTACAAACCTAAATAGCGAACTGTTCTCACATCATGTACAGTGGTCAAAAAAATTTCAGTGCCTCTCCATATTAGACTGGTTAAATGTAAATTAATTTAATCTGATGACCGTAATGAGGTTTCTCCCGCTTGCATTGGGATCTGCAATTTAATCGTTACCCACCATATTTATCTTAAAATCTATTATATATCCCGCCATGGCATATTTAAGTCCCACTTGAATGGTGGTCCTTCTGTGTCTAAAAACATCTTGGGACAAGGTTTTCACACTGACAGCGGTCATTGTAAGACAGTTAGCAACTCCGTTTATTTGTCCGAGTGAGCGACAGTAACTAAGGGGGGCGGGGGGCTTACGATAGGTCAAGTCAAGGTCTAAGTTTATTTATATAGCACCTTGAAAGCAACGAGTGCTGACCAAGGTGCCGCACAGCCAAAACATCAGGAATATCAACCAACAAAAAAAGCATTAAGACATATAAAATGTAAAATTATTAAGTACTACAAGAAGTAACACAAACATCACCAAACATAACAGAAACAAAACAAAAAGGTGTTTTCAAGTTAAGCAAAAGCCTGAGAAAAAAAAATGTTTTAAGAGATGATTTAAAAGAAGATAACGTAGGGGATAATCTGATGGATAAAGGTAAAGAGTTCCAGAGCGTAGGACCAAGAACTGAAAAAGCCCTGTTCCCTTTAGATTTAAACGAGATTTTGGGACAGTTGATAACAACTGAGAGGACGATCTAAGCGTTCTCACAGGAGAAAAGAAATGGAGAAGATCTGAAATGTAAACAGGGGCAAGACTATGAAGTGCTTTAAATACAAAAACTAAAATCTTAAAAGCAACTGAATTTAACAGGTAACCAATGAAGTGAAGCTAACACGGGGGTAATATGCATCACTCTATAGGACACTTGACAGCATGACCACTGTTAATTTTAATTTCAAACCCCACACAACACACACACCTGACTGTGTCAAACCAGCAGCATTTGTTCTACTGATTTTCTGTCTTATTTGTATGATTATAGAAACCGGCCTGTTGAGTGGGCTACAGAGCACGCGTGACAGCTTTCTGACGGCGGCAGGCGGAAACAATCTTCTCGAGTTCGTCTCATGCCATAAACCTTTTGGCTTATTAACTCACAAATGTACTGTGGATTAATTCCAGCAGGTCCTGTTTTGCAAAACTCCAGAATCCCCTGCGGTGGACGAACGAGCTCTGGAGATGCAGTAAAATGATTAGCATATGGGAAACAAATGACTCTTGACTGATTGTGTGATGAATGGCATGACCTGTAAGTGATTATAATGTGATTTGTTAATTTAATAGTGTGATAAATTAATGTGTATGCATATTTGTCATGCCTCCACTAGGCTCTGCTTATTCTCACTTGCACCTGTAACCATTCACATGCACAGCCAAACACTGCAGATATAAACCCTGCCCCGCCACAGTCAGTGACTGATTACAGACTCAACAGACCGCCGCAGTAGTGTTCCTCAACCCGCCTTCCCTCTGTGTTTACAGCCTCTTCTCAGGAGGCGCTTATATGCATTTTGGCCATTCATTTACACAACAACAACGTTTTGGGGGCCTGAAAACTCAAAGAGGTTTCAAAGTGCAAGTTTTTGAAAACAATACTGCTATCGTCTGTGTAAACTACAAAAAGGAATGTTGTGAAACGGTGACATCATGCACGTGTGTATTACATGTTCAGTCTATAGAGGGTTTGCACGTGATGTTTCCGTCATCTGGTCATCACTGAGTGGCAGCATTGGTTTTCAGTGTAACCACCAGTTAAGTCTACTTACCTATTGATTCTGAGCATTCCTGTCAATAAAAGTATTTTTTTTGTGCAGTGTGAAACCTTTGTACAGAGCCACATACATGACACGAGAAAAGATATTTACATCATGGCCACAAATGAACAATTCTTTCCCATGACTTCCCTGTTGAAAAAAACAGCATATGCTGGTTAGGTATGTTTTGACGCTGGGATGCTGGTTTAAGGGGGTCCTTTTGCTGGTTTATGCTGCTCATGTGCTGGTTTAAGCTGGTCCTTAGCTGGTTTATGCTGGTCATATGGGGTTTATGCTGGTCCTTTTGCTGGTTTTTTGCTGGTTTATGCTGGTTTATGCTGGTCTTTTGCTGGTTTTTGCTGGTTTTTTTGCTGGTTTTTGCTGGTTTTTTTGCTGGTTTTTGCTGGTCTTTTGTTGGTTTATGCTGGTTCTTTTGCTGGTTTATGCTGGTCCTTTTGCTGGTTTATGTGGTCCTTTGCTGGTCTTATGCTGGCATATGCTAGTGGTTTATGCTGTCATTGGCTGGGTTATGGTGGCATTGCCTGGTTATGCTGGTTCTTTTGCTGGTTTATGCTGGTCATTTTGCTGGTTTATGCTGGTCCTTTGCTGGTTTATGCTGGTCCTTTTGCTGGTTTATGCTGGTCATGTGCTGGTTTATGCTGGTCCTTTACTGGTCCTTTGCTGGTTTATGCTGGTTTATGCTGGTCATTTTGCTGGTTTATGCTGGTTTATGCTGGTCCTTTTGCTGGTTTATGCTGGCGTACATATGTGGTTAGGCTGGTCCTTTTGCTGGTTGATGCTGTCCTTTTGTGGTTATGCTGGTAGATGCGGTTTATGCTGGTATATGCTGGTTTAGGCTGGTATATGCTGGTTTATGCCTGGTCATTTTGATGGTTTAGCTGGTCATTTGATGGTTTCTGCTGGTATATCTGTGTAGGCTGGCATTTTGCGGGTGTAGGCTGGTCATATGATGGGTTTATGCGATATTTTGCTGGTTATGCTGGTATATGCTGAGTTTATGCGGTCATATGTGGTTATGCTGGTAATATGCTGGTTTATGCTGGTAAGTGCTGGTTTATGCTGGTCATTTGTGGTTTATGCTGGCTCATATGCTTCGTTATGCTGGTCATGAGGCTGGTTTAATCTGGTTATTTGCTGGTTTATGCTGGTCCTTTTGTGGGTTATGCTGGTCATATGCTGGTTTATGCTGGTCATTTTGCTGGTTTATGCTTGTCCTTTGCTTGTTTATGCTGGTCCTTTTCTGGTTTAAGATGGTCCTTTTGCTGGTTTATGCTGGTCATTTGCTGGTTTTTGCTGGTCCTTTTGTTGGTTTATGTTGGTCCTTTTGCTGGTTTAAGATGGTCATATGCTGGTTTATGCTGGTCCTTTTGCTAGTTTATGCTGGTCCTTTTGCTGGTTTATTCTGGTCATATGCTGGTTTATGCTGGTCATTTTGCTGGTTTTTGCTGGTCCTTTTTTGGTTTTTGCTGGTCCTTTTGTTGGTTTATGTTGGTCCTTTTGCTGGTTTAAGATGGTCATATGCTGGTTTATGCTGGTCATTTTGCTGGTTTATGATGGTCATTTTGCTGGTTTATGATGGTCATTTTGCTGGTTTATGATGGTCATTTTGCTGGTTTATGATGGTCATTTTGCTGGTTTATGATGGTCATTTTGCTGGTTTATGATGGTCATTTTGCTGGTTTATGATGGTCATTTTGCTGGTTTATGATGGTCATTTTGCTGGTTTATGTGGTCTTTTGCTGGTTTATGCTGGTCCGTTGCTGGTTTATGCTGGTCATGTGCTAGTTTAAACTGGTCCTTTGCTGGTTTACTGGTCATTTGCTGGTTTATGCTGGTTCTTTTGTTGGTTTATGCTGGTCCTTTTGCTGTTTATGCTGGTCCTTTTGCTGGTTTTGGCTGGTCCTTTTGCTGGTTTATGCTGGTCATTTTCTGGTTTATGCTGGTCATTTTGCTGGTTTATGCTGATCATTTTGCTGGTTTATGCTGGTCATATGCTGCTTTATGCTGGTCATTTTGCTGGTTTATGCTGGTCATGTGCGGTTTTTGCTGGTCTTTTGCTGGTTTTTGTTGGTCCTTTGCTGGTTTATGCTGGTCAATTGCTGGTTTATGCTGGTCCTTTTGCTGGTTTATCCTGGTCCTTTTGCTGGTTTATGCTGGTCATATGCGGTTTATGTTGGTCCTTTGCTGGTTTATGTTGGTCATTTGCTGGTTTATGCTGGTCATATGCTGGGTTATGCTGGTCCTTTTGTGGTTATGCTGGTCATTTTGCGGGTTTATCTGGGCATTTGATAGTTAATGATGTCCTTTTGGGGCTGTTAGCTGGATATCAGGGTTTATGCTGGTCATTTTGCTGGTTTATGCTGGTCCTTTTGTTGTTTTATGCTGGTCTTTTGCTGGTTTATGATGGTCCTTTTCTGGTTTATGATGGTCCTTTGCTGGTGTAGTGTCATTTTGCTATTTTATGCTGGTAATTTTGCTGGTTTATGCTGGTCTTTTTGCTGGTTTATGCTGGTTTTTTTGCTGGTTTAAGCTGGTCCTTTTTGCTGGTTTATGATGGTCATGTGCTGGTTTAAGCTGGTCATATGCTGGTCCTTTGCTGGTTTATGCCTTTGCTGGTTTATGCTGGTCCTTTTGCTGGTTATGCTGGTCAATATGCTGTTTCTGCTGGTCATTTGGCTGGTTAGATGGTCATGTGCGGTTTCTGCTAGTCATTTTGCTGGTTTTATGCTGGTCATTTTGATGGTTTTTATGAGGGTCATAGCTGTTTTATATGGTTTATGTGGTCATATGTGGCAGTTGTGTGGTGTATGGCAGGTCATATGCTGGTTTATGCTGGTCATTCTGCTGGTTTATGCTGGTCATATGCTGCTTTATGCTGGTCATTTTGCTGGTTGATGCTCGGCATATGTGCTTATGTAATTGTTGGTTTTATGCGGTCATTTTTGCTGGTTTAGCTGGTTCCTTTTGCTGGTTGATGCTGGTTCATATGCGGTTATGCTGGTCATATGAGGGTTGTATGCTGGTATGTGCTGGTTATGCGGGTAATATGGACGGGTGTTGCGGTCCTTTTGTGGTTATGATGGTCCTTTTGGGGTTTATGATGGTAATATTGCTGGTTTATGCGGCATTTTGTGGTTTATGATGGTCATGTGTGGTTCTATGCTGTCATTTGCGGGTGGATGATGTCATATGCTGGTTTATGCTGGTAAATATGCTGGTTATGTGGCATAATATGATGGTTTCACTATGCTGGTCAGATGCGGGTTTATTGTGGTCCATTTGCTGTCTAGCTGGTCATTGAGGTTTATGAGGGTCATGTGCTTTGGTTTATGCTGGTCATATGCTGGTTTTTGCTGGTCCTTTTGCGGGTTTATGCTGGTCATGTGCTGGTTTTTGCTGGTCCTTTTGCTTGTTTATGCTTGTCATGTGCGGTGGTTTAGGAGGTCATTGGATGAGTTATGCTGGTCCTTTTGTGGTATATGTGGTCATATGGGTTAGGTGGTCATGGGCTGGTTTATGCTGGTCAATATGCTGTTTATGTGGTCCTTTTGCTGGTTTATGTGGTCATAGCTGGTTTTTATGCTGGTCTTTTGCAGGTTTATGCTGGTCCTTTTGCTGGTTTATGCTGGTCATATGATGGTTTATGCTGGTCATATGATGGTTTATGCTGGTCATATGCTGGTTTATGCTGGTCTTTTGCTTGTTTATGCTGGTCCTTTTGCTGGTTTCTTCTGGTCATATGCTGGTTTATGCTGGTCATATGCTGCTTTATGCTGGTCATTTTGCTGGTTGATTGCTGATATTTGCGGTTTTGTGGTCATATGATGGTTTAGGCTGGTCATATGCTGGTTTGGTGGTAAATGATGGTTGTTCTATGCTGGTCAGGTGATGGTTTATGCTGGTCATTTGATGGTTTATGATGGTCAATATGTGGTTTATGCGGGTCATATGCTGGGTTTAGGGTGGGAATTTTGCTGGTTTATGCTGGGCCTTTGCTGGTTT